>SZWC01011545.1:23853-42625 GCA_023375785.1 Penium margaritaceum | reverse complement strand
ATCTGTCTGTGTCACCCACTATTGTGGTTGTACCAGTGCTGCACGCGTATGGACATGCGTACCATCGGGTCATGGGGGAGTGTTGTGCTTTGTGCCGTTCCTGTACAGTTTACTGTGACCACTCGGCCGTGTCCATACTCGTGCAGATCCCTGAGGCAGGCGGCCCTGGTGACACCGGCGTGACGACAGGCGGCGGACTACCAGCTTGGAGCTGACCGACCACTGTTCCAGAGCCCCAGATGCCACCGGGACTCTTTGTTGTGTTTTCTACGTGTTGCAGGCGTCTTTCGGCGGGCTGGCCATGAGGCCACCGGGACTCTTTGCTGTGTTTTCTACGTCTTGCAGGCGTCTTTTGGCGGACAGGCGTCTTTCGGCAGACTGGCCATGAGGCCTATTTGCATGTTTTTACATTGTATGTCCTCTGTTTGTCAATGGATGCATCCATGTGACCAGTCGTAGCGTCCGTCTTTTGATTCTGCACGTCTAGGTTCAGACGGCTTAGCATTCGGACATGTGTGCGCAGAGTTATGGCCAAAATTGTTGTTTTGGGCCGGTTTTAGGACAGCTTTTGGACTGCCGCGTGCGACACCTGCCGTGCGCCGCGGCAGGTATTTGTGCCATGGACTTGTCATTTGTCATTTCTCTCTGCAAATGCTATATTGAAGAATTCTGACACTGTGCCTTATGTCTCCTAGCCGAACCCTTGCCGTTGTGTGTACGACCTGTGACTGTCGTCACCGTCTCATCAGGTGTTAACGCCCGGTCAGCGGCTGTGTTGCTAGGAAGCTTCTACACACTTTCTCATTTAGGACGAGGCCTTCTTATCTCTGACGAGTACCGGTGGATGGGACTCAAAGTCCTTGCGCCGAGAGGGCCCGGCTGCACGAGCTCCTAGGACACTAGTTACTGTTTACTTCTGGTGCTGCACTTGCTACTATGCTTTTGTCTGCGCTCCCTTAGTCAGAGCAGGACCAGGCTGTCCGGGGAGGATAGTCTGGCTTGTGCTTGTTGCCGCAAGAATCTGGCGCAGCTGGTCGACCTGGCGGTGCATATCCACTATGGGGTCCGAAGCAGGGGGGTTAGCTTGCACGATATCTCCCTAGGTGAGGCCATTGTCATTTTAATGTGTAAATGTGTGTGTGCATGGAGGGGAAGACAAATGGTCATAGAAATGTGAGTGGCGAAATGAACATAAAAAATCATGCTCCTTTTACAGTAGGGAACTCCTCTTTTGAGGTGTTTGTGATTGTTCGAGGAAGGGGATTGCATGGGGTTTGCGTGTGGGGTCCGAAAAGTCCCATGTGTTGAACAGGATTTTGTTGGGCTCCGCTGCTGCGGGGCCTAATGGATTTCCGCGTAAAAAAAAACCCTAAACACTGAATGTAAAGAGGGGCTGGGTTTGAATGTGTTTTTTCCCGGAAACCAGGGGTGGTTTGTGTGCCATGATAAAAGAGTCCAAATTTTGAAAATGGTGTTTTCGTTCGATCGTGATGGAGCGATGAACCTTTTTTAAGAAACAAAATCCCCCTATTAAAATTTTGGGTTCTATGTTTTGCGTGAGCTTTGCCCACACAAAACATATGAAACCCTTAATCATAGTAAGGGGGTTTGTGCGTAGAAAAAGAAAAGGTTCATCGCTCCATCAAGATCTTGCAAGGGAGTATCGTTTGCAATCTAGTGACGGTCACATGACCTTCTTTGAGCGAGGGCTGCATACCTGGTTTCCTTTTTTTAAGAGTTGGGTACGCTAGATCAAATTCGGACTAGCGGGTTGTGCCAGCTTAATATTGAGCGCGGTGTGGGTATCCGAGTGATTTTATCCAAAGAGGTATGATCGCATCATGCGGACACAGTCGCCATGAGGCTGCGGGCATTTCTGCGGTCGTAGCACGATGAGATATCCGTCGTCCTCATGGCACCCGACTTTCTTCTCCTCTTTTAAGGCTGTCACCACAAGCTCCGAGATCCCCGCAGCAAATGCGATGGCCGGCCGTCGAACCTTACCTCTCCCATCGTCGATTTGCTCTGCCGACAGTCCGACGTTTATCTTGGGCCGTAGAAAATTTCAAGTGACTACACAGCGGCTCCGTCCTATCCGCTCACGTGATTGTCGCTGCCGCCTTGGACGAGGCTCTGGCCGGGGTCTCACGCCAGAACAAAAGCGCGAGAACACGAATTTTAATCGGACGGCTTTATGGGGACGACTGGCCTGCCGTCACGCTCACATCCGCCGCAGATAGACAGTCCTGCTGAAATTTGTCCATCTGACGGCGTGAGACCCCGGCCTCTCTCCCATCCTCTCTCCCTCTTCCCTCTGCTCGCACTTCCGTCTCTCCTCTAAGCAGCTCCAGGCTGCCGCTTCACCAACCGCCGTGTCCCCTGAGATCCTTACCGTATCCGTTCTAACCAAAGCCCCGTACGTACGAATGTGTGTGTTCGCCAGTGAACCCTCATCCAGCGAGCAGAAGCCCAAGATAGGTTGGACGGGATTGGCTGCGACACCCTGAGCAAGATCCAGCTGCAACAGCGTGACCGCTGGATTGATGCGATGGAAGCGACCGAGGCCGATGAGAAAGGATGCTTCATTCTTGGTCCTACTCGCCTGGCCCCCACGATGCACAGAGCCTCGCGCGTTGAACCGCTGGCGCGCGGACGGTCGCACTCGGTCGTGGTGAGAAAATGCTCTCATCCGAACTTCGGCGAAATCAAGAATCACGCAGCCATGAGAGAGGAATCAGCAACATGTATCTAGATGCGCTGCGGTTTGAGCAGCGCATTGAAAGGGCAGGTACATTGTGCCTCTAACACCCGCGTGCGCCTCAGTTTGGACGAATGGGGTGTAGTGGTGCAAAGCAACGGAACACCACGTGCGGTCAATCTGCGTGACTCGAGTCGAGCAAGTCTACGCACCAAATCTGTGGTCAGGGACAGCCTGTACCTCTTTGGAGAAGAAAAGGATATGTTTTCCTCAGGCCGCACGCGCGTGCTGACCGAACCACCAGTGCCGGTACAAGAGACGACGATGCGTTTGCAATTCTCACTTTCACCGCCACTCAGACTTGCGCGTTCCATGCCATGAGAGCATTTGCCGCCCCGGCTACCACAGGCCACGATTCCTCATCAAGATCTCGAGTGCCGCTGGCGGCGGCAGATGGCGATGGCGACAGCCCATGCGCATCGGTCAATGGGCTCTTCTTCCAGACTGACGCTCGCACCCACCATGCTCGGCTGCCCCATGGCGGTCAAGGCCGATCGATCGGTACATATGCACACTGCACACAAGGAAACCGGTAAGTCACTCCGTCCTCCACAGCTCGTCCTGCCACATTGCACCCAAAAACGCCCGCAAAGTCAGAGGAGCCAGCAGCAGCACCACCGGCAAACAACAGCTTGCCACAAAGACTGAGGAAAGCAACAGAGACGTGGCGGCCTGCAGTGTGACAGCTACCACAAGCTGCATAAGACTCCTGCTTGAAAGCCTTGCATCAGAGCGAATCAATCAGATTAGACACACAGAAGCACTGCCAACATGGAGGTAGCAGCGCACACACCGTCTCCGATGGCCCTGCCTTTGTGTGGGCCATCAGTTTGCTTGGGAGAGAGTGACGGCTACAGCACCATCAGCACGCCTAACCCCGGCTGTGGCCGCAATAGGAGTGAGAGTGGCACCACTAGCAGCAGAAGTGGCCGCAGCAGCAGCAGCCACGGAGAGCGCAGAGCGTCGGACGTGAGGGAGAAGTTGGAGCTGCTAGTGTTGGAAGGGCGTCTGCAGCTGCTAAGAAGCCAACGAGACCTCTGTGCAGAGCGGTGCCAACAGTTCACCGACATGCTCCTGCGCCATGTGGACGGCGGCGGCGCACATGAACAAGGAGACTTCTATGCTTCCAGGAGGTGGACCTGGGCGGGAGACTGGCCAGAGGAGGCGATGCCTTCATCGCCCTCTGCCTCGTATACGGTCAGGAGAGGCAGCCGCCACACTCGGAGGCAATGGCAGCAAGACCATTACTTGTCTGGCTCCCTTTCCTTGCCCTTGCCTTCATCCTCAGCACGAGAACAATCGTCAGAAGAACTCTCACTGGCCTCGTCGGTTGTGGTGCCATCTCGCTCAGCATACTCACTCCCATCAGTAGCTACCCACGGCAGTGATTCAACATCTGCTGCTGCTGTTGCTCCTCCCACATCACCACGCTGTGCTTCTTCTACTTCTAGTCCTGCTTGGAGAAGGCGGCGTTACAGCGTGAGGACGAAAACCTTGTAGCGGCACCGAGTCACAGGCCCAAGCCACAGATTTTTCAGCACGATCTGAAAAGATCTTGCCATGCACCTTGTGGGCATTGAAACACATGATTGCTCTTGTATGTGTTTTGACTCGACCTCCTCCTTTAAGCAACGTTTCACTGTTACATTGATTGGTTGGAATCAGTCCAACTGGAGCACTCCACTTGCCACAACTCTTGAGGAATGCTGGATTAATACTTTTCACTGTACAGGCAACTTTGTCCGCAAAACCCCTTCCTCTATTCCTTCCTTCTCAAGCACGTGTTCAATTCACGCCTCCCCTTCTTCCTTTCTCCTCTCCCTAGCCAGTCCCTTGCCTCACCTCCCTTTCTTCCAACCTCTAGTGTTGCCTGGTGTGATGGGAGAGCTTTGCACTACGAATGGGTCCAATTAGTTATTCCTCCACTCCTGAAGTAGTGACAATGTGAATGCCAATGAGGTTGTGAGGCAAAGGTGCTTTTGCTCCCCTTTCTTTGGGCGCAATACGAGGAGGAAAGGAAGCATTCCACTCCTTCTCAACCTAATCACCGTAGTTACCGCAGTTTCCATGGTTCTAGTTCAACAGATGATGTGGATCCATGCCCTATGGTAGCATCTCTTGCCACCTGAGGAGATGAACATTGGTCGAATCCATGCATGGTGTTTCTCGTTGTTGTGCATACATCTTCAACTTAGTACAAGGTGCAACATTTCAGAGCAGGTCATGAAACCTATAGATGATTCACTTGTGGAAGAGTTACCACACAAAAATGCCCCTCGTATACTCGAACCAAGAAGCTCATGTGCTTATGTGTTGCACTCTACAGCGGCGCTCCTGCAACAGTTCCAGTAGTTTCTGTTTTTGTTTCTTTTCTTGTCTACTCGTTTTCTGTCTTCAGAAGACTTCCAAGGTGATGCACATGTACGTGCAGACAGATGAGAGGGGACATAGGCTACCTTCATGACCCGTTTCTCTATTCAATTGATCATTGGAGAAACTGGTTTGCTTGTCGTACTGGTTTTCTTGACATCGATGGAAGAACTATGTCAAGTCCATTGGTGACATGGTGGCCTAGCTGAGCCACCAAATGATTGTTCTCTTCTTGAGGTGCCTCCAACTATCTTCCATAAATCTTCTGGTGAAAAGAGTTTGGATGGTGTGTTTTGGTGTTCATTACACATTAAGGTTGCAAGAATGTGAGACTAGTTTTGGATGAAAATGGCTAATCTTTTGAAAAAGGAATCCAAAGAAACTTGTTTGCTTGTAAGCATGTAGAAAGTGTTGGTTTATGTGCCACAGACATGTTGTGACCTCTGGCCTAGCTGCATACTCACCGCACTGACGCAGGTGACTGATGCTGGAGGGACATCGGTGCTGACGCTGTACCTCAAGTGGTGGTAACTCGTGGGCATTAAGAGAAGACAATCCAGAGTCGCTCGCAGAATTGAGTGTTCCCCTTACCACAGCATTTCACAGTATAAGTGCTTGGTGACACTAGGATTTCTAGTGGGTTTTGTTTTTGCCTGAGAAAGAGGGGATTGTGGCCGGGTTGTTTTCTCGGCCTGGACTTGCATGTTCTTGAACATTAATGTGGGGAACAGGTCCAGGTTCTACCCTAGCACGGCGGGGGTGCGAGCGAGGGTGGGCTCGCTGCTCGCTCGCTCGTCACCTCGCCAGCAGCTTAGGGCCCGCGTAACACCTCTGTCGATCGTTACTGAGCTACTTGCGTTTTTTCTCCTTCGCAAAACCGCCGCCGTTCATGGCGCTTTGTCTCTTGCATGCTCAGTCCGTTCTTCCATCGACCCTCACTCTCCCTCCTACCGGGATCCTCTATCCTCTGGTATCAGAGCAGTGGAGAGAGGTGTTGAGCTCGTGAATCGAGCGCTCTATCTCGGTGTGCGGCCAATCTTCGTCGCCACCACCGCTTCCGCCGCCACTTCAAGTCACTAGAAGCACGTTCTCTCCTACTGCAGCTCACTACCCTCGCCCATTTTGTGGCGAGCAACAGCAGGAGCTACGAGCAGACACTCGCAGGTGTTCACTTCGTTCACCCCGCGGGATTGCTCCTGTCCGCGATGCTGCAGGTCTCAAACTGCCTTATCTACGGCAGTGGCTTGAGCAGCAGCACCACCATGCCCTAAGCAGCATCAACGAAGTCACAGCAGCGGCAGCAACAGCCGCAAAGCGATAGCAGAAACGGCAGCAAGGAGAGCAGACGTCATCGTTCTCAGCTGCATCAGCAACCGGTGCAGATCCACTTGCAACAGCAGCAGCAGTAGCAGCAGCAGCAACAAAGAGACAACAGCAGCAGCAGCAGCAACAAGGCGACAGCAGCAGCAGCAGCAGGTGCCGATCCACTTGCATTAGTAGCAGCAGCAGTAGCAGCAGGGCCGATCCACTTGCAGCAGCAGCAGCAGCAAAGCAGCAATAGCAGCAGCAGCAACAGCAAAGCGACAGCAGAAGCAGCAGCAGCAGCAAAGGAGCAGTGGCAGCAGCAGCAAGGCGACAGCAGCAGCAGCAGTAGGTGCCGATCAACATGCAGCAGCAGCAGCAGCAGCAGCAAAGCGTAAGCAGCAACAGCAGCAACAGCAGCAGGTGCCGATCCACTTGTAGCAACAGCAGCAGCAGCAGCAGCGAAGTGACAGCAGAAGCAGCAGCAGCAGCAGCAGCAAGGAGACAGCAGCAGCAGCAGTAGGTGCCGATCCACTTGCAGCAGCAGCAGCAACAGCAGCAGCAACGAGACCGCAGCAGCATCCATACATCTGTCCAAATACTGCTGCTGCATTCTCAACTGCTGCACTTTCAGCAACAGCTGCGAAGGACGCCCACCTTCCTAATACCTCAACTGCCACACTGGCGCACAGTGACGTTCCAGACGCGGACTCGTTGGTGGAGTACTACAACGGGGGAACGTCGCACCGACGAGAACGACGTCGTCGCGGCATGAGCAGCGACCGAGGATCCGAGTCCGCCTCAGCACGGTCCGCTCGCGCGTCACGTCATCGTCCGGTAAGCGTCTCCCCTCCCCATTCTCTTAGGGAGGACCCTCTGCTGTCTGGCGATCCCAAGGTTCCTGCTGCCCAGCTGCACTCAGCGTTCTCGCAGGACGTCGTTCGTCTTGTGGGCATCGTTACAAGCACAACCTCGGCTATCATTGACGCAGCGGTGGCTGCTGCAGCCACCTTCGCCGCAACCGCTAGAGCCTCGCGTGCTCCTGCCGCCACCTCAGCAGGACGTGCTGCAGATTCGTACACAGAGGCCACGGTTGTTGCTGGTCCCATTGTTGCAGCGGCTGCTGATATAGGCACACAAATACCTGCTGCAACATCTGCCATTGCCTCTGCAACGGCCTCAGCTGCATCAGCCACAGCGGCAGCCGCTGCTTCAATTCGCACCTCCACCGCAATCGCCGTCACCGCAGCTTCATCTGCTCCATCTACCGCCTCCAGCCTCGTCACAACAACGCTCTCCGTCGCAGCAGCCTTCTCTACTCTTGCTTCTGCCTGCACCATTGGAGCCTTTGCTCTGGTGGTGCCCATTGCCTCCACCATCTCTGTTTTATCTGCTGCCTCTGCTGCTGTGCTTCCTCCACTCCTTGCTTTTCTCCGCAACCCATCCTCTTGACCACCTTGTTTGCATATTGTGCCTGCGTATCTTCCCTCTTCTCCTTCTGCTGTGGCTTGTCCTGTCTGACTCGGGGTGGGCTGTCCTGCAGCTTTTGACTCTTTGCCTCAGGCAACCCCATTTTTCCCACGCCCACTAGGGCTGGGGAAACTCTGCCAAAATCAGTCCGGCAGAGCCCTTGCGTCGTCACCATGCCTGGTGACGACGAGTCAGTCATAGCGACTCTTCAGCGCCAGCTAACCCTCGCTCGCGAGGCTCAGCAGGAGGCTGAGGACCACCTTAAGCTTGCTGAAGATAATCGCGCCGCTTTTGCTGATGAGGTCGCCGCCATAGTGCTGCGTCGCCTCCCTGCTGCGTCGGTTGGAACCAGTCAAACCCCTTCTGCAGGCACCTCTTCTTCTTCCTCTAACACTTCTGCTGTTGCGCCCACCGGCACTACCGCTGCTGCCACCACTCTCCCCGCGCCTCGCCAGCATGACTTCTTCTCTCAACCACCTTCCCTCTCCTCTGGGCTCGCCTTCACCTCTTGGGAAGTGCGCTTTAGCGCGTGGGCCCAAGGGGAGCAGCTGTGGGAGTATTACTCCCCAGCTGTTGCTCCATTCACTCCCCTTGCAACTGAGTCTGCCCGTGCTGTGCGCGCCCTCATCGCTGCCACTCCTGAGTCGCTGATTGATGATGTCGGCACGTTCAATGCTGATCCTGCAGTCCAGCGTCTTGACGACCCTGTCGGTGCATATGCCATGCTGCGTCGTCGCACCACTGTCACTGGCCAGGCCTCTCAGAGCACCCTCACAGTCCAGTTCAACACACTTCTCATGCGTATTGACGAGACCGCTGATGCCTATTGGTCTCGCGGTCTCAAGCTCCTTTGCGAGCTTGGCAAAGCAGCACCTGGCCAGCTCTCTGCTGTTCTCACCATGGTCAACGGCCTTATCCCAGAGCTGTCCAACCTTCTTCGTGACATCAAAGCTGACGAGCTACAGCAGCTTGCCTCACAGCCCGTCCCCCCTGATTCCCCGCCAGGGGTAGGGCCTCTCTAGGATTTCACCTCCGAGCGCCTTGCTGCCTGGTGGACCAGTCTTCAGAACAAGCGCCTTCATCGCTCTTCAGTTACGGGTGTTGCTGCGCTCACCACTTCAACAACACCCTCCTTCTCCTCTACTGCACCCTCCTCCCTCTCCACTGCTGCATCTTCCCCTGCCTCCACGGCCTCCTCTTCCTCTCCTTCCGCTACCCTTGCTTCCCAGGGTCGTGGTAAAGGGAAAGGGAAGGGCAAGGGAAAGGGCAAGGATAAGGGTGCTGCCCCTTCCTCTCGGATTCCGGGCGCCGTTGTGTGCTGGAACTGTGGCTCTACTGAGCACTCTGCTCGTACTTGCCCGGCTCCTCCGGATGACCTACGCCTCGCCCGCGCCATGCGTGCCCACTGGGCTCGTACCTCTGGCTCCTCCTCTACATCCGCACCATCTGGCTCTGGTGGCCCGTCGCGCTCCGCCCCGCCGCCGGCTCAGGCTTACGCCGCCTCCAGCGTGCCTTCTCCACCACTGCTTGTTCCTTACCCTTGGGGCTGGCCACCTCCTTACGGTTCCCGTGCATACTCTGGGCCCCCGTCTTCTGCCTACACCGCTCCACCGTGGTTCCCGCCTTCCTCCGGCGCGCCTACCCCAGCTCCGCCGGCGTCAGTGGATGGCGACTGTGGTGATCGGGAGCGTCATCTTGAGCAGTCCCTCCTCCAGCTTCTTCGCCTTCGTGATCAGGGAGGTGAGGGTGTTACACCGCTGGCCAGAGGTCTTGTGTGTCAGACTGACGTTGTCCTTCGTGGGGATCCTCCGGGTCATGTGCTAGGTGCCTGGTGTGCGTCTGTCCCGTGGATTGAGCGTTGGCAGTCTGACTTTCTTCCTCGTTGTCTCTCCCTTTGTACCTTGTCACCGTCCTCCATTGGCATTGTTGCGATGTCCAGTGTGCTGCCCCCTGTGCGTCTTTCCAGTGGCCTCTGGGTCCTTGACTCCGGGCCACTCATCACATGACGTCTGTGCGGTCCTCGTTCATCTCGTTGAGCCCCGTCGGTTCTGTCCGCTTTGTTCGTACCGGGTCTGGTCAATTGCTGCCAGTTCAAGGTGTGGGTGTGGTTCGCTTTGTTAGCTCCAGTGGCGCACTCTATCTGCCTGACGTTTTGTACGTGCCTTCGCTGGAACTCAGCCTGCTGTCTGTGCTTTCTTTGGATGAACAAGGTATGGACTTCACTGCTAGCCGTGGTGTTGGCACAGTCTCTCTTCGCTCTTCCCACCATCCTGTTCTTCGTGGTGTGCGTTGTGGCAAGCTCTACTGTGTCCCCTTGCACGCCCCCTCTACCCCGGCCGTCAGGGCTGCTCTTGCTCACGTTGCTCCCTCCCTCACCCCTGACCTTGTCCGCCTCTTGCATCGTCGCCTTGGTCATGTTCACACCGATGCCATTCATAGCATGCTGCGTCTCCAACCTGCTCTTGGTCTCTCTCCCTCTACCTTCCCTGCCCCTTGCCCCGCGGACTGTCTTGACTGTGCTCAAGGGAAAATGCATCGGTCTCCTTTCTCTCCTTCTGAGTCCCAATCTTCCCATCCACTTGATCGTGTTCATGCGGATGTCATGGGGCCATTGCCTCATGACCTACTTGGTGACGTGGGACGCTACGTCTTATGTCTTACCGATGACTTTTCTCGCTTTCGCTGGGTGTTCGCACTCCGTCAAAAGAGCGACGTTTGCTCCATCATCGATTCATGGCTTGTCCAGGCTGAACGTGCCTGTCAGCGGTCGTTGCGCATCTTCCGCAGCGACCGTGGCGGCGAGTTCCTTGGTCCCACCACTCGCCTCCTCGAATCCCGTGGAGTGTGTCTGGAGACATCTGCTCCGTACACACCCTATCAAAACGGTGTCTCTGAGCGTTGGAACCGGATGCTTGCCGACGGTGTCCGCACGCTCCTGTCTGAGTCCGGCCTGCCACCACTCTTTGCCTTTGAGGCTATGTGCTACATGACGTGGGTCTGGAACCGTGTTCCCCATGGTCCCCTTCCTCGCACCGTCACCCCGTTTGAGCGCTGGCATGGTCGTCGGGCTGACCTTCGCCTCGCTTGAGACTGGGGTAGTATCGCTTGTGTCTGGCTGTCGGAAGATTTCCGTGATGGCAAACTGTCCCCTCGTGGTCGCCTGTGCCCCTTTCTCGGGGTTTCCTCCCAATCCAAAGCATGGCACTTCTGGGACCCTGTCCGCCAGCGCGTCGTCGAGTCTTGCGACGCCTTATTTTTTGAGTCGGTCTTTCTTCGTGACCTCGATCGCCTTCCCCCTGCCTCCTCTCTTCTGCCCCTCTCTCGGTTGAGGGGGGATGTCGGTCCTGCCATTCCGGCAGTTCCTGTTGTCTCACCGCAACTCTCATCCTCGTTGCAGTCCTTGTCGTCAGGGATTGTCCCTATCTTCTCTACGTCTCCTTCCCCCGACGTATCGTCCGCGTCCAGTTCCTCTGACGCACCCTCCTCTCCAGTCACCGACTCTCCCCAGTCTGCCTCTCCAGTCACCGACTCTTCCCAGTCAGCCCCGTCTCTCGCTGTCTCGGGCATACCTCCAGTTGCCACTTCACCTGCAGTCTCTCCCGTCCGAGTCTCTGACTCGCCTCCGCATGTTACCACTGGTCCTGCTCCTGCCTCACCCTTCGTCCGGGGGGGGCGCCTTCACGCACTCCCACATCGTTCTAGCACTTCCCTCGCCTCAGCACGTCCTCCTCCCTCTCAGCCTGCACACCCCACTGTTCACATTGATTATGACATGGCATGGACGCGTTGGGCCTAGCTACTGGGGTTGTCCACCCTAGTTCCACCCTTGGCTACGCGCTCCTATGCTCGGAGCATGAGCGAGCCTTGGAAGCCGCCGTCTTGAGTAGTGCAGCCGAGTATCATGCTACGTCGGCCACCACTGTCTTGCCCCCTGAACCTTCCACTATGCGTCAAGCATGTGTAGCCTCTGACGCACAGCAGTGGGAGGCTGCGATGCGTGCTGAGCTCAACGCCCTTGATGATCATGCGGTGTATGAGGTTGTCGATCTGGCACCTGGGCGCAAAGCCATCAACGCTCGTTGGGTCTTTCGACGTAAGTACAAACCCAATGGTGCGCTCGACAAGTACAAGGCGCGCCTCACGGCTAAAGGGTTCTCCCAGGTCCCAGGCATCGACTTCGACAAGACGTTTGCACCAGTCGGGCGATACACTACAGCTCGAGCACTATTGAGTCTTGTCGCCCACCATGACTGGGAGCTGGAGCAGATGGATGTGAACAATGCGTTCCTCCACGGACAACTGGATGAGGAGATTTACATGGTCCAGCCGCCTGGCTTCTCCGATGGCACCAACCGATTCTGGCGACTGCGAAAGGCACTCTATGGCTTGAAGCAGTTGCCTCGGTGCTGGAACCAAGAAATCACCTCCACCCTTGAGAAAGGAGGATACCGACGTAGTACGGTGGATCCCTCTCTCTTTGTCACTCCACCCTCAGTCCCCTTCGTGGCTGTTCTCGTCTATGTGGATGACCTGATGATTGCGTCGCCCAGCCAGGCTGCTGTTAAGTCAGTGAAGAAACTCTTGCAGTCCGCGTACAAGATGAAAGACTTAGGGCCAGCCCGAGTCTTCTTGGGCATGGAGCTTGAGCGCGACCGTTCTCGTCGCACGCTTCATGTTCACCAGGCTGCGTATGTTCGTAGCCTGGGGGAGCGATTTGCCTCCCAGCTTGAGTCCACTCCCACCGCGTCGACACCCATGACCCCAGCAGGACAAAGACTGCTGAAGACAATGGATGTGTCTAAGCTGGGGGAGACAGTCGACGTGACAGATTATCTTTGCGTCATTGGGTCACTGATGTATCTGGCCACGACGACCAGGGCAGATGTCGCCTTCTCGGTGAACTTCTTTGCTCAGTTGTCACAGACTCCTAGAGCACGACACATGGAGGCAGCACTGCGTGTCATCAGGTATGCTCTCTCCACTGCACGCACCGGACTGTGCTATCGAGCACAGCCGTCGGTTGTGGTGGATGGATACACAGATAGCGATTGGGCACATGACACCGACGCTCGGAGTCGTACAAGTTACATCTTCCTCGTTGGAGGGACTGCTGTGTCATGGAAGAGTGGTAAGCAAGGTTGCGTGGTACGTAGCTCTAGTGAGGCTGAGTATGTTGCACTAGGTGCGGGTACCTGCGAGAGTGTGTGGCTATGTCGCTTGATTCAGCAACTTCGCGTTCCCATTCGCTGCATCACCCTGCGTTGTGACAACCAGAGCACCAAGGCCATTGCCGAGCATGATGGTATGCACCACACACGCACGAAACACATCAATGTTGAGCATCATTTTGTGCGTGAGCGCATTGCTGCAGGTGATGTCCAGATCGCCTGGATTGACACACGACAGCAGAGAGCTGATTTCCTCACAGAGGCACTCAGCAGTAACGTCTTCAAGGCAGTTGTGCACGCTGTTGGGTTGTTGTGTTCGCGTGTCGATCCTGGGTGAATGGTTGTTCCCTGTTTTCGTACAGTCGCATGTCATGACTTGTGACACTCGTGTCAGTTGGTGTCTGTTTGCGTCGGCTGTGGGTCATGGGGGAGTGTTGGTTTATGTGCCACAGACATGTTGTGACCTCTGGCCTAGCTGCATACTCACCACACTGACGCAGGTGACTAATGCTGGAGGGACATCGGTGCTGACGCTGTACCTCAAGTGGTGGTAACTCGTGGGCATTAAGAGAAGACAATCCAGAGTCGCTCGCAGAATTGAGCGTTCCCCTTACCACAGCATTTCACAATATAAGTGCTTGGTGACACTAGGATTTCTAGTGGGTTTTGTTTTTGCCTGAGAAAGAGGGGATTGTGGCCGGGTTGTTTTCTCGGCCTGGACTTGCATGTTCTTGAATATTAATGTGGGGAACAGGTCCAGGTTCTACCCTAGCACGGCGGGGGTGCGAGCAAGGGTGGGCTCGCTGCTCGCTCGCTCGTCACCTCGCCAGCAGCTTAGGGCCCGCGTAACACCTCTGTCGATCGTTACTGAGCTACTTGCGTTTTTTTTCTCCTTTGCAAAACCGCCGCCGTTCATGGCGCTTTGTCTCTTGCATGCTCAGTCCCTTCTTCCCTCGACCCTCACTCTCCCTCCTACCGGAATCCTCTATCCTCTGGTATCAGAGCTTGTCGCACTGGTTTTCTTGACATCGATGGAAGAACTATGTCAAGTCCATTGGTTACATGGTGGCCTAGCTGAGCCACCAAATGATTTTTCTCTTCTTGAGGTGCCTCCAACTATCTTCCATAAATCTTCTGGTGAAAAGAGTTTGGATGGTGTGTTTTGGTGTTCATTACACATTAAGGTTGCAAGAATGTGAGGCTAGTTTTAGATGAAAGTTGCTAATCTTTTGAAAATGGAATCCAAAGAAACTTGTTAGCTTGTAAGCATGTAGAAAGCTCAACAGACAATTGGACACTGCATTGTGTGGAGTTTTCTGGACATGAACTTCTTGATGATTGGTGAGAAAGTGCTAGGGAGTTTCCTAGCCTCGCTGTTGTTGGTTTTCGCGCATCTCTCATTGTGCTGTGTTGTGTCCTCCCGGCATGTGTACATAGGCGTGCAGATGACTGACGGCGAGACTCGACGCTGATGGAGTGTCGTCCGGTGGAGCCGACGCACGCTGAGGTCTACTCACAGTTCGCTGGAGCCTCCTCTCTCCGGTGATGTGCTCAGCTCCATCGGCAGGCCTCCTTGGCGGTCGTGCTGCCGGTGGTTACTGTCACCGCGGTTGATGTGTGCATGCGCCCAGCGCGTCCCATCGCGTCTGCGTCGTCATGCTCTGCCTAGGGTCCTTGTTGCATGTTGCATGGCCCTGTTCGGCATCATGGACCATCGTAGGCACTGCCTGGGTTCGGGCAGCCATACCTCCTTGCTACTGTTTTTCTAGTTGTTTCTGACCGCACGACTGCGTTTGCAGCGCCAATATTATGGCATGGTCCAGTTTTCAGGCAAAACGGACGATGCCCGGGTTTTGGGCTGTCGGGCGTCTGGCAGGGCTCACCGAGAAAACCCTGTCAGCTAGAAAACAGGTGTAACACTGTTTTCTGATTGGCTGGTTAGCTGAGTAACAACTTTTACACTAGTGGGGGGGCCTAGAACTTGGAGGGGTCTCCCATTGTTGCTTTTTCTTCATTCCTAACTAGTTACTTTCAGTTTTCAGCTGCTTTCTGGCGCTAACTCTGGCGTGCGCGTTTTTGAGTAACAAACCAAGAGCTTCGAGACTTAGACTCTAGAGCAGTAGACTGAGGGGGCAGCTGACTTAAGCAACGAGCGTAGAAGCCCGCACGCTGCATCAACAACGTTGCTGCCCCAACCTGCTGCCTAGGTTTTCCAACTTGGTATCAGGGCTGGAGCGTAGCAGCAGCAGTAGAAGACTGGCGAACAGGTGCCTGACAATGCCGGCGGACCCCCAAACGCGCAAGTGCAGGGGAAATGCTGCCGGATTTTTTCCAGCAGCATTGACCCGCCTGGTGGCGGCGTCGGATTTTTCCCACGGCCACTGGGCCAGGGGAAATGCTGGGGAAAATTTTCAGCAGTACTAATCCCCACGCGTGACACGAGGAGGTGAGCAGCAGGCGGCGTCCGACATCTGCGGGCGACGTCGTAAGCTGCAACGTCACCTAGGTGCAGTGACTGGCACCACCGGCAGCCGTAGGCAACGGCAGCGAGCAACCGCAACAACAGCCAGTAGCAGCTGCGAGCAGCAGTAGCAGCAGGCAGAAGCAGCAGCTCGCAGCAGCCAACAGCAGCAGGAGCTCGCAACAACAGCAGCGCGCAGCAGCAACCCGCAGCAGAAGCCCGCAGCGACAACAACAACAGTCACAGCACGCAGGAGCTGCAGCAGCGAGCTGCAGCAGCAGCCAGCAGCAGCAACAACAGCAACAAGCAGTGGCTGGCAGCTGCCAGCAGCGGCTGCTGCTGCTCGCTACTCGCGGCAAGCGAGCAGCGGGTAGCAGCCCGCTGCTGCCAGTGAGCAGCAGATCGCTGCTGCCAAGCAAGCAGGAGCCCGCTGCTCGCAGCAAACAGCGGGCTGCTGCCCGCTGTGACAAGAAAAACGAAAAAAAAGAAAGAAAGAAAATAATGAAACAAAAAAAATCCCCCACCCCCGCAGCTTTCTGCAGCAGCCCGCAGCAGCAGCGAGCAGAAACTACAGCACGCAGCAGCTGCAGTAGCGTGGAGCAACAGCAACAAGCTGTAGCAGCCACAACTCTTATGGGAGCCGCCGGTCGAGGCGGTGATTTCGTCATCATGCTGAGGTCAGATGCATGCTCTGATGCTCCCATTGTATTCTACATGAAAAACCGTGCAAAATAGACCCAAGAACCGGGTCATTCGGTGCAGGGACGAGAAAGATACGGCCGTGCAAAGGTGGGAGGCGCACCTCCAGAAAACAGGAGACGTACCGGTTCGACCCCGAGCAAGGCGGAGCGACTTTCTCGCCCATTGCAGCCAAAGCACCCCTGGATGGATGTTTAGCCAATGAGGCAAGGTTCATTGGGGTCCATGGGCGCTTCGGGATGGCTGCTGGAGCTGCATTCGCAAGCAAAGGCGCTTCGGGCGGCCGTGACCCCCGCAGGTGGTGCTGCCAGCGACCGTCACGCGTGGAGCATTCAAACGGCCATAACTTAGCCGTTTCTTCACGGATTGAGGTGTTCTTTGGTGCGTTGGAAACCTCTCAGAACGTACTACATGATGCATGTGTTATTTGCATGAGTGCGCCTCGATAAAGGGCCTCGGAGTGCTGAGTAGATTTCGGCTACCCCATAGGGGCTGGTACATAAGGAAGCCTAGGGGTTGATCTAGGCATGCCAATCTTACCCAGAGACTCTGTACATTGCCTTGTACTGATCTATCAAGTCTAAAGGATTTATTCCTTGCCCAACTCTCCTTGTGTTCCAAGCATTACCTCACACACATCCATTCGATCCTACAAGTCTTCTGCAGCGAACCTTGGTGCAAACGCCGCCGGGAGAGTCGCACGGCGGGAACCTCGGTCACTAGCAACGGTCTTGCTGCTAGGAGAGGGTCGTGCGACATCTCAAGGGTTGGCCCACACACCAAGGGATAGAGGGTTGGGAGATTTATGCCAAGGGCTCGGCGTGTGACCATCACGCCGGGTGCCCCTCGGTTCATATTTGGTATCAGAACCACGTGGACGTTCGCTCGGTCTTTGCGCGGTCCCAAGGGGGGCAGTAGATCTGCCACAACCGCGTTTGGCCGTAATATTTTCGTCACAACCAGAACCATGGCGGCAGCGACGTACAACCAGGCCTACCTCATGGAGGAGATCCGGCGTGCTCTTGACGAGTTGCGTCAAGGGAACAAGCAGCTGCGTGCGGAGGTTGAGGCGAGGTACGTCGGCCAAGGGAGCAGTGCGTTGGGGGGTGTTGTATTGGCATCCGCACCTGCCTTTCGGCGGCCGAAGCCGAAGGAGCCGGAGTTCTACACCGGCAAGGGCAGTGCGCATGAGTGGCTCTTCACGGTGAACTCGTACTTCACGACGTTGGGCGTTCCCGTGGGAGAAGATGCCACAAGACTGGAGTATGCGCCTACGCTACTCCGGGGAATGGCGCTTCAGTGGTGGTCGGCGTTGTGCCGGCGGAACGCCGCTGGGTTGCCGGACGGGCTGGGGGCCGGGACACGGCTTCAGCCACTGTTAAGTCTACCGCTGGGGC
The DNA here is from genome assembly GCA_023375785.1 of Penium margaritaceum. Lineage (NCBI taxonomy): Eukaryota > Viridiplantae > Streptophyta > Zygnematophyceae > Desmidiales > Peniaceae > Penium > Penium margaritaceum. The sequence goes on along the minus strand of SZWC01011545.1, from coordinate 25,000 downwards.
GGGAAGTGCAGCTCGGGGCACGGGCGTTGACAGAGAAGCCAGAGACATGGGAGAAGTTCGAGACGATGCTCCAAGTGCGTTTCGACCTCCTCAATGGCAGCCGGCTCGCACGTGATAAGATCAAGCACGTCAAGCAAGGCGGATCGGTCCAGAACTACACTACACGCTTCATGGCCTTGGCGGCGCAGATTGACGACCTCTCGGACGCGGAGGCGTACGACCGCTACCACAACGTCCTGAAGCCGCACATCCAACGCGAACTCGCGGTGCTCGGGTTGCGGACCTTTGCGGAGTTGGTCTCGGCGGCGGAGCGCATCGATGCGGTAAGCTACACTGCGTGCCAGACCAGCTATGTAACACAACCATGGATGGAGCAACCGGGTCAGGCTGTGCCCATGGAGGTGGATGCAATCCAAGCGGGGCATCGGGGTGCGGGCGGGCAACAAGGACCGAGAGGCAAGTGCTCGGTTTGTGGTGAGGAGGGTCATCGCAAGAGGGATTTCCCCAAGCGCAAGGCACAGCAGGGAAACAAGCAGCATCAGTGAGGAGGGGACAACCTACTGCTGCAAGTCTTTCGTCCGCAAAGGACAGCACCAGCCCTGAAAGGCTTTTGCCAATTAAGGAGCTGCCCCAAGTGCTGTTGCGGAATGAGGGTGAGACCCGGCAGTTTCCAGGGATCATCTTGGAGCTGGTTCTTGAGATTCCTGAGGGGAGTTTCAAGGGTCGGAGGAAGCTACGCGGGCTGCTAGACGGCGGTGCAAGCCATAGCTTCTTCAACGACAGGTTGGCGACGAGGTTGGAGCTCGCACGGCAGCCGGGGACATCAACCAAGGTGCGGCAGGTGTCTGGAGTGGTGGAGTACGGCAGGCCTCTCGTCAAGCACAAGGTCCATATGGGTGAGTTGGTGTGCAACAGGAGTTCCACACTTGCCCTATGGATGACTACGATTGCTTGATCGGCCGGGATTGGTTGCACGGTTGGAATCCGGAGGTGGATTGGAGGTGTAACCGGGTGGTCGTGAAGGCAGATGGGGAAAAAATCACTTTGCCTTTGTGGCGGGGTGAGGAGGAGTCGGAAGTGGCGGAAGCGGGGAAGCAGCTGCGCGTCATCAACTTGCAGCAGCTGAAGCGGTGCGAGCGCAAGGGTG
>SZWC01011545.1:0-23733 GCA_023375785.1 Penium margaritaceum | reverse complement strand
AGGAGTCGGAAGTGGCGGAAGCGGGGAAGCAGCTGCGCGTCATCAACTTGCAGCAGCTGAAGCGGTGCGAGCGCAAGGGTGACCAGGTTTACTTGGCATGGGTGCGTCCACAACAAGCAGCAGAGCAGCAGATTGCAGCGGTTGAAGCAGCGGAGGGGCAACCAGTGGAAGGCGCAGGGGCTCCAGAGTTGCCTCCCGGTGTTGGGGAGGTGCTCAAGGAGTTCGGGGACGTTTTTCCGGAGGAATTGCCAAAGGGGCTGCCACCGCGGTGCGACATCGACCACAAGATCAAGGTGGTGCTAGGTTTGTCACCAACGGTGCGGTCTTACAACCGCATGAGCGACGCAGAGCTTACGGAGCTCAAGAAGTAGTTGGGGGAATTGGTGGACCAGGGCTTCATTCGACCGTCGGTGTCTCCATACGTGGCGCCGGTGCTGTTCGTCAAGAAGAAGTCAGGAGAACTGCGGATGTGCGTGGACTACCGGGCGCTCAACAACATCACGGTGAAGAACCGCTACCCATTGCCGCGGGCCGAGGAGCTGTTCGACCAGCTACGAGGCGCACACGTCTTAGGCAAACTGGAACTGAGGTCGGGGTACCACCAAATCCGTATTGCAGAGGAGGATGTGGAAAAAACCGCGTTTCGGACGCGCTACCCCCCCCCCCCCCCCCCCCTCCTTGCGGGCCTTGGCGTTGTGCAGGATACCGTGCTACAGATTGTACTCCTGGCACATCATTTTTTTGCCAAACACGGCGGTTGTTACTTGGCTTAGGAAAACAACGGGCACATTTCTTGTGATGGATGTTTGGCTGACAGTGTGGGCAAATGTTGATACCCTCCTTCTGCGTCCACTTGTCCAGCATCGGATCCTAAATGAACAGTCCCTCAAAATCGTGCACGTTGAGATCAGTGACAACACACCTGAAACACACGAGTAAGAAGAGTCAGTTACAATACGACAGCTACAGCTGATGGCTTGAAGGCATGGGCAGCAGGGTGAGGCTGGAACGTACCGTCAACAGTTGTATCTCATTTCCCCCGCTTTGATTTCAAATCTTCCAAGGCCATCGTGCTGCCTCTTAGAATTTGAGTGCCTCCAATTTCATTTCCTGCCAACGTAGATCCACATTCCACCCCAACCACTTGCGTTTTGAACATCGTGTTTGTCATGTCTCCAACAGCCATTGCGATGAGACGGCGGTGAAAATCGATTCCGCTCATCATCGTACAGCTTCACAAGTTTGGGAGCAGTGAGGTTTTTCCCTATCATCTGGCAGAGGTGGCACCTCACATTCAGGCTGCTAGCATTCTTACAGAGAAGGCCCATATCTGCAGGAAAATGCCTCGGCACGTCCGACGTCGGACTACGTGAGCGCGGTCTGAAATGCAGCTGACGGCGAGAGTGAGAGTTGGGCTGATGGCCTTCGCGCCCATGGTTGCGAGGCATGTAGTTGTCATAAGGGAAGGGATACTGCTGATGCGTCTGCTGTCGCTGCGGCTGCTGCCGCTGCTACTGCTAGTACTGGCGCTGTCGCTATTGTTGGCAATTTTGCTGCTGATGCTGCTACTACTGCTGATGGCGGCGCTGTCTCTTGATGTCATGCTGTAGGCTCTGTTGATGCTGCCGATGCTGCTGCTACTGCTATCTCTGGCGCTGTCACAGCTCCTGATGCTGCTTGCTCTTTTGATGCTGCTGGTGATGCTTTTGCTAATGCTGGCGATGTAGCTGCTACCTCACCAGCGACGTATTCCTCTGTGACATCAGCGACTGGTTGTTGCTCCTTCTGCTGCTAACACCCCAGGACCCGGGGACAGGGGAGGAGAGTGGCTGGTGCTATGGGCCTCAAATCACAGTTGTTTTCTCCTCCTCATTGGTACGCCATTGTTCGCTTGTGCTACCTCCGTTGTAGGTCAATGGCTGCTGAACCTTCCATTTTGACAATCCACTTGAGATACATTACCTGCTTTGATTGCCAATGAGGGCACATGTACCCGGTTTGACAGTCAATACAGGCAAAGATATTAGTGTCAACAGTCGATGATGATTAGGTTCCTTGTCTCGGTTGCAGACATTCGTTTTGCGCTACTGTGTTGTGCGCCGAGCTCGTGTTGTCAGATGTCACGATGTTGTACCAAAGTATGTTATGTAAGCCGAAACACCCATTTTGATGATTGATGCACACTGAAATACTTGTTTTGATTGTTGACGCAACACAATGTACCCGGTTTGTTGGTCTTTGTAGACACAAATACTTGTTTCAACAATCGTAACCCAGCTGACACACCACCTTATGTCGACGGTCAATCTTCGTCCTCCGCCTGTCTGTGTACAGCATCGATATCGTGTTTTCAGTTGTTGCGGTGTTGTGTTCTCCCATGTTGACATGAATGCAACAAGGGGAGAAAATTCTCAACATGTAGGAGAATAAAAAAGCGGCCTGCAGGCCGTTATATGCATCGATCCAACAAATATGACGAGGATGGAAGTCAACCTTATGACTGGCGATCCGACGTCCATATCAGCTTAAAGACATTAGAAATCTGATTTTGTTAAAGGAATTTGAAACAATCATCCCTATCCGTCAGATTCTCAATTCAGGTGTCTGTGTCAAAGTGAAGTCAACTCCACTCTGCTAGCGAACGGCCCCCAAAATCGATCAAAACACTGCAAGTCTGCAGTGCGGACAGACCAGACGATGCTGACCTGTCAAAATTTCTTCGTTAAGGTGATCGCATGGCATGAGCTGCCTTTATCGTTTGGTCGATGTAAGCTGAAACACCCATTTTGATGATTGATGCACACTGAACTACTTGTTTTGATTGTTGATGCAACACACCGTACCAGGTTTGTTGGTCGATGTAGACACAAGTACTTGTTTTGATAACCGTAACCCTGCTAACGGACCACCCTATGATTGCATCGCATGAGCTTCCACCATCGTTAGTCAAAACAAGATGTCACACCTGTTTTGGTGATCGATGCACACCGAACTAATTTATCCAATTGTTGATACAGGCATATGTTCCAAGTTCGATGGCCAATTGTCTCCATGATTGTAACCATGCCAACGTCGGCCACCGACATTCTTTGACTTAAGCTCGAATGGTTGGAGATCTGAACTCCTCCATGTAACCATCCATTTTTTTGGTTACCAATTAAGCAAGTGCTTTCCTTTTCCAAAAGCAGGCATCTTAAAGAATGCGTCTTGAAGCATGCATCTGAACGAATGCATATTGAATCATGCATGATTTAAGGATGCACCTTAGAGCATGCACCTTTAAGCTTTCATATCAAAGAGTGCATCTTGAAGAATGGATATGATAGCATGCATGTCAAAGAATGCATCTTCAATAATGCATCTTAAATAACGCATGTCAAAGCATGCATCTTAAAGCATGCATTTTAGAGCATGCATGTTGAAGAATGCATTCAATGCCATGCATCTCAAAGAATGCATCTCAAAGCATGCATCTCAAAGTATGAATTTTCAAGCATGCACCTTACAGATTACATGCATTTTAGTTTATGCATGAACACTATGGCATGCTTCAAGAAGCCTAAAGAATGAGGTGTATTCTCTAAGATGCATGGCTTTGAGATGCATTCTTTAAGATGCATTGCTTTGAGATGCATTATTTGAGATGCATTCTTTGAGATGCATGCTTTGATATGCATGCTTAAAGATGTATGCTGTAACATGCATGCTTTGATATGCATGCTTCAAGATGCATGCTTTGAGCTCAAAGCTTTAAGGTGCATTCTATGAGAGGCATCATTAAAGATGCATGCTTTCAGATGCTCGCTTTTGACATTGATTATTTAAAATGCATGCATTGAGATGCATGCTTTAAGATGAATGCTCTAAGATGCATGCTTTAAGATGCATGCATAGATAATCAATCTTAAAGAATGTGTCTCAAAGCATGCATTTCAAAGAAAGCATTGCAAAGCATGCATCTTGAAGCATGCATCTTAAGGCATGCACCTCAAAGCATGCATCCTAAAGCATGCATTTGAAAGAATGCATGTTAAAGCATGCATCATTTAAGGATGCACCTTCCAGCATGTACCTTAAAGCTTCCATCTCAAAGCGTGCATCTTGAAGCATGCAAATAAAGGCATGCTTCCTAAATGGTGCATCTTAAGTAATGCATCTCAAAGCATGCACCTCAAAGCATGAATTTTCAAGCATGCATCTTACAGAATGCATTTAACACCATGTATCTTATAGAATGCATGAATTTAAAATAACGGATCCACCTTATGGCATGCTTCAAGATGCACGCTTTGAGATGCATTCTTTAAGATGCATGGCTTTGAGATGCATTCTTTAATATGCACGGATTTGAGATGCATGCTTTGATGTGCATGCTTCAAGATGCATGCTGTAACATGCATGCTTTGACATGCATTATTCAAGATACATGGCTTTGAGATGGAAGATTTAAGGTGCATGCTATAATAGGCATCATTAAATAGGCATGCTTTAGGATGTAGGCTGTGAGGTGCATGCTTTAAGATGCATGCTCTGAGATGCATGCTTTCAGATGCATGCTTTGAGATGCATTATTTGAAATGCATGCTTTGAGATGCATGATTTAAGGTGCATGCTTTACAATGCATGCTCTGAGATGCATGATTGAAGATGCAAGCTTTAACTTGCATGCATAAATAATGCATTTGAAAGTATAATTCTCAAAGCATGCATCTTAAAGCATGCACCTCAAAGCATACATTCTAAAGCATGCATTTCAAAGAATGCATCTCAAAGCATGCATGCTTTAAGGATGCACCTTCCATCAAGCACTTCCAATCTTCCATCTCAAAGCCTGCATCTTGAAGCATGCATATCAAAGCATGGATATCAAAGCATGCACCCTAAATAATGCATCATAAATGATGCATCTCAAAGCATGCATCTTAAGGCATGCACCTCAAAGCCATGCATCTTGAAGAATGTTTCTAAATGCATGCATCTCAAAACATGCTTCTTATAGAATTGTTTTTACAGCATGCATCTGAAAGCATGCATGCTTCAAGATGCATGCTTTGAGATGGAAGCTTTAAGGTGCATGCTATAAGAGGCATCGTTAGAGATGCATGCTTTAATATGCAAGCTTTGAGGTGCATGCTTTAAGATGAATTCTCTGAGATGCATGATTTCAGATGCATGCTTTGAGATGAATGATTTAAAATGCATGCCTTGAGATGCATGATTTGAGATGCATGATTTGAGATGCATGCTTTAGAATGCATGCTCTACGTTGTATTCTCTGAGATGCAAGCTTTAAAATGAATGCATAAGTAATGCATCTTAAATAATGCGTCTCAAAGCATGCATCTTAAAAAATGCATGTTAAAGCATGCATCTTAAGGCATACACCTCAAAGCATGCATCCTAAAGCATGCATGTTAAACAATGCATCTGAAAGAATTCATGCTTTAAGGATGCACCTTCTAGCATGCACCTTGAAACTTCCATCTCAAAGCATGCATATTGAAGCATGCATATCAAAGCATGCATATCAAAGCATGCGTTGTAAAGAATGCATGTTAAATAATGCATCTCAAAGCATGCATCTCAAAGCATGCATCTTCAAGCATGCATCTTACAGAATGAATTTTACATCATGTACCTTACACAATGGGTGCATTTCAAATAGTTCATGGACCTTCTGGCATGCTTCAAGATGCACATTTTGAGATTTATTTATTAAGATGCATGGCTTTGAGATGCATTCCTTAAGATGCATGGCTTTGAGATGTATTCTTTGAGATGAATGCTTTGATATGCATGCTTCAAGATGCATGCTTTAACATGCATGTTTTTATATGCATGATTCAAGATGCATGCTTTGAGATGGAAGCTTTAAGGTGCATGATATAAGAGGCATCATTAAAGATGCATGATTTAATATGTAGGCTTTGAGGTGCATGATTTAAGATGCATGCTTCGAAATGGAAGCTTTAAGGTGCATGCTGGGAGATGCATCCTTAAGTCATGCATGCTTTAAGATGCATTCTTTATAGTGCATGCTTTGAGGTGCATACTTTGAGGTGCATGATTTAAGATGGATGCTTTAAGATACATGCTTTGAGATGCATTACATAAAATTCATGCTTTGAGATTCATGCTTTGAGATGCATGCTTAAGATGCATGCTTTACGATGTATGCTTTGAGATGCATGCATTAAGATGCAAGCTTTAAGATGCATGCATAGATAATGCATCTTAAAGAATGCCTCTCAAAGCATGCATTCTAAAGAATTCATCTCAAATCATGCATCTTAAAGCATCCATCTTAAGTCATGCACCTCAAAGCATGCATTAGAAAGATTGCATCTTAAAGCATGCATGCTTTAAGGATGCACCTTCCAGTATCCACCTTAAAGCTTCCACCTCCAAGCGTGCATCTTGAAGCATGCAAATGAAATCATGAAAATCAAAGCATGCGTCCTAAATAATACATCTCAATAAATGCATCTCAAAGCATGCATCTTAAAGAATGCATATTAAGGCATGCATGCTAAAGAAGGCATCTCAAAGCCATGCATCTCAAAGAATCCATCTTAAAGCATGCATCTCAAAGCTTGCATTCTCAAGCATGAATCTTATAGTATGCATTTTACAGCATGCTTTAAGATGCATGCTTTAAGGTGTATACTTTAAGGTGCATGCTTTAAGATGCATGCTTCAAGATGCATGCTGTAACATGTGCAGCTCGGAATTAAGTCCACCTACTATGCCAGCTCAGGTGGGGAAAGAACCAACACCGCGGTCAGTCAAAGCTTTCAGTTGTTCAAACTTGCGGGTTTGAACCACATAGCAGACAGCGCCGTCATGACTGGCTACTGATGACTGCGACCCGCCTCCTTGTCTTTTACTTTATTCAAGTGCATGAATGACAAGAACCTGATGAACCTGGTATTCTCACTATTAAACACCGTGTGATTGTAACCAGCAAGACCTATAGCATATTCAGAGGAATTCAACCAAAGACTACACAATTTCTTAACGCGCCCATGGGCGAAACAATACAACTAGTTTCAATGAATGTGGATGGTAGTACGCTGTGCCGTAAGTAGGGCTATCCGCCAAGCGCCGTTTGAGGTTGCTTAACACAAAGCCAGTGCCCGAGTATACTTGATGGTCGCCTAGGTTTTCCACCATTCACCGGCATCGGCGTGACCGATCGTCGGCTCTTCCCCTCCTGCTCGGTTATGAAGGTTTGTCCATGAGCTGGCTGGCTGGCTGGTTGGTGGCCTCGCATGTTGGGTGGCTGGATGGCTGGATGGCTGGGTGGCTAGGTGGCTGGGTGGCTGGGTGGCTGAGTGGCTGGGTGGCTGGGTGGCTGGATGGTTGGATGGCTGGGTGGTTGGGTGGGCGAGTGGCCGAGCCGTCTGGCCGAGTGGTTTGTTTCTGATAGATATCTCCCTAGCCAGTAGTTTCTTCCAGCTATCATGTTGCCACTCTCTTGTCAATGCTGCTATTGCGGTTGCTGGTGCTACTGCTGCTTGTGCGCACGCAAATGACCTTTTTCCCTACATCTGATGACCCGGCTCATGCACCAATTGCTCCTACTACTACCGGTGGTGCTCCTCCTCATCAAGCAGCACCAAGTATTAGAGCCAGCACCGGAAGCAGCAACCAGCACCTGGTGACATGAGGACCGCATGGACGCTGTTCATTCCTTCAAGCGGTGCGAGACACGCTGCACCTGCTCGCGCGCTTGCTGCTGCTCCCGGCCCAGTTCATGATCCGGAGGCTACTTTCGAACCTGATCCTGCTCCATCTCCTGCTCCTGCTCCTGTAACTTCCACTCATGCTCCAGCTCCTTTTGCCTACACACCCCCTCCTTTCCCGAATACTCATCATGAATTGTGTCGGCTGGTCCGGTCCCCCATAAGGAGGAGATCAGTTGCAGTGAATCTAGAGCCTGCACCTGCGCCTGCTCCAGCTGGTCCTGCTCCTGCGCCTGCTCCTGCTCCAGCTCCTACTTCTGCAACTTCCACTCTTTTCTCCTACAGACCCCCTCCTTGCCCGTGGATGGATGCGTTGCGGTGGCTTGTCCGGTCCCCCATAAGGAGGACATCAGACACAGTGAACATAGGGCATAGACCTGGCCCTGTCTCTGTTATGCATTGCCGCCTCCCCCTGCGGCTGTGTCTCCGCCTGCTCCTGCTCTTGCTCCTACTCCTGCTCCTGCTCCTGATCGTCCTCCTACTCCTGCTCCTCCACCTGCTCCTGCTCCTGTTCCTGATCCTGCGCCTGCTCCTGATCATGCTCCTACTCTTGCTCCTGCTCCTGCTCCTACTCCTGTTCGTGCACGGGATCCTGATCCTGCTTCTGCTCGTACACCTGCTCTTGCTCTTGCTCCTACTCCTACTCCTGATCCTGCACCTGCTCCTGCTCCTGCTCCTACTCCTGCACCTGCTCCTACTCCTGCACCTGCTCCTACTCCTGCTCCTGCTCTGCACGTGCTCCTGCTCTTGCTCCTGCTCCTGCTCCAGCTTTTGTTCCTGCTCCATCTCCATCTCCTGCTCCTACAACTTCTGCTCTTTTGGCCTACATACCCCCTCCTTGCCCTTGGATGGATGAGTTGCATCGGCTGGTCCAGTCCCCCATAAGGAGGAGATCAGATGCAGTGAACATAGTGTTGAAATGATGTGCCCCTTTTCATGAGTGCCGTTGATCATGTTCCCTGGTTCTACCACTTAGGAGTGGTTGAACATGTTATCTGAATTCAGATTTGGATCAATTGCATTTTTCCATGGAGGATTGAGCTTTGAATCGCTCGATTTGAGTGAGTTTTCAGAAAGTTAGCCTAGCCCGAAAATTGGGTGTTGGGCGGGTGGAATCTGGTACCCGCTATGAGTGGCGGGATCATCCACCGCCAGTGATCCGAGTTCGTCTTCAGCGAGCTCGAAATGCACCAGGGGCATGAATGATGTAGCTATAAGGACCTCCTAGACCAGGATGGAACTCTCCTTGACGTCTGTATGAAGAAAGGTGCTCCGACAAAGACATCGTCAAAGCGCCTCCCGTTGCCTAGCGAGCCAGGCAAGGTGGGCGGCTCCACCAAGGGTTACATTGACGGCCATAGCAGGATCTCTACTGCTCCAATTTGTACGTGTCTGGATGAGTTTGAAAGCTTACATCACAGGCTATAAGGATCTAATATAGTCATACTATGCTAATTGAGAAAAATGTGTTTTGATTCAGTTCTACTGAATGCGACGAGTTCTTCCCACTCCTATCCGTGATCCTTTTTCTCCACACTCTTCACCATTGGTGTCCATTGGCTGCCTAAACATTAGTAGTGTGCATCCTTGAGAGCTAGGCATCCCTCAGGGTACCTCCACACCCACTAGTACCAACAAAGGGTTATGGGCCCACGTGCCTTGAAGGACCCTTGCTCTACAACGTTTACGCTATCACCGCACGCCATGGAAATGACAGAGCAAGAGAGCATCGGCGTCGTCTCAAAGTTTGATGGGAATGGCTTCCCTTTGTGGAGGTGGGAGTTTTAGGTCTACCTTGATGACAAGGGCCTGCTTGAGCTTGTCAACAGTAAAGAGAGCGCCCCTCGGGATACCGTGACGCCGGAGGAAATGAAAAAGTACAAGAAGCACACCAAGAAGGCGCTTGCTTTGTTGGTGTTAGCACTAACTCTGATGCAGCACGCACTTATTCAAGGATGCACCGATGCTGCGGAGGCCTAGAAGAAGCTCTGCACCATCTACTAGTCCACCAACCTTGATAACCAGCTCTTTGCCTCCAAGAGGCTTGTCACCTTACGAGCCAACGAAGGCAATGAAATCATGGTGACCCTACAACAGATTGAGTCCTTTACTGCCGAGTGCATAGCCACCGGATCAAAGGTTGACCCTCAGCTGCAAGCCATGATCCTCCTACTGGCCTTGCCGGAAATTTGGAGTCACATGATCACCGTCGTAGGCGGCTGATCCGCCAATGAGCTGAAATACCTGAAGGTGGCTGAGTACGTCCGCAATGAATGGATGCTGCGTGGTGGGAGAGAGAGCAGGGCAACGTCAAGTTCCGCCTATACCTTCCGCCCTCAACGTGGAGGGGGATTCAAGAAGGGGAAAGGTGCCAAGAAGGGTATCAAGAAAGGTGACAAGAAAGGGGAGTGCTATGTGTGTGGAAAAGAAGGCCACTACGTACGCAACTGTCCCAACAGGAAGTCGGAACAGCCATGGAAGGCTGGAAAGAAGGATGACCTCTCAATGATGGCGAAGGAGTCTGCCGACTTGAAAGATCCTGGAGTCTCCGTGATTGACTCTGGGTTGGGCCCCCACACGCAACACAACCGGGCGGCATTCATCACCTATAGCGCCTCAAAGCGGCAAATGATGGTGGCCAATGGCAAAATAGAGTTGGCTGCTGGTGAAGGCAACGTCCACATCAAGGTGGATGTGGATGGGGAGGCTTTCACGAGAAAAATTCACAACGTGCTCCACATGCCCAGCTTTGGGAAAAATCTGCTGTCAGTGAGCCGCCTTACATGCAATGGGCTCAAAGTGCTCTTCAACAAGAAGGAGGCCATTGTCTGCAAGGAGGGGAATGGCAAGGTGATTGCACGTGGAAAGCGAGAGGATGGTCTGTACCTACTCCGTGCAAAGATCTTTCCAGCCGAGCGGGGCCCGGTGTTGCCCACCTCACGAAGAGGGACGATGGAGATCTCGACTTGTGGCACCATCGCCTGTGCCACATCGCTCCCTCAACTGTGAGGGACATGGAAAAAAGGAAGTGGTGTGGGGTCTTGAGGTCAAAAGCCTCAATGCAGCCAAGAATATTGTGTGCAAGGTGTGCGTGCTCGGCACGGCAGCCTTTTGATGGTAAAGGGATGCGTGCGTTATAAAAAGGGAGGTGGTACACACTGTTGTGTATGGACCATTCGAGAGCTCCATTGGGGGGGGGCTCGCTACTTTGTGACCTTCATCGACGATTACAGCCGCAAGCTCTACCTTTGTATCATAAAGAGGAAGAGTGATGTCTTATCGTGCATGCAGGGGTTTGTGGCGGCAGTGGAGCGGCGAATAGGATTGAAGGTGAAGGCGTTCATGAGCGACAATGGCAGCGAGTACGAGGGCTTCTTGGCATGGATGAAGAGCAAGGGGATCACGTGGCAGAAACCTACGCCACACTCTCTACAGCAAAATGACGTCGCCGAAAGGGAAAACCGTACCATCTTCAATATGGTCAGGTCCATGTTGAGCAAGCCGGCCTTGCGCAGTGGTACTGGGGCGAGACGACACGGACAGTGGCGTACATCATGAACCTGACGTCGAAGAAGCCGCTAAAAGACGCGGAGTCCAAGGTGTGGAAGACATCACAAGAACTCTAGAGCGGAGGAGGCCAACTCTGGCTCACCTCCGCACATTTGGCTGTGTGGCACATGCTGTTGTGTAGGCATGGGAGGGGTGGGGCAAGCTGGACCCGCAGACTCGCCGGTGCATCTTCATCGGGTACGAGAGCGGGAGGAAGGCGTACTAGCTCTTCGCCCCGCGGAGGCAGCATATCGTGAAGAGTCACAATGTCACGTTTGACGAGGACAGCCGTTGGATGGACAAGGACGCGGTTCTCTTTAAGCGGGGGGAGTGGCTGCCACTCCTCGAGGGAGAGACGCGGGAGGATGCAAAAGAGGGTGACGCTCCAACCTGCGAGAACCAACCGGGGGATGGGAGAGCGGCTGATTTGCATTCAGCCGCGTCGGACAATGAGTCCGAAGTGCCGACAGTAGTGGAGCTGGATGAGGAGACGGGGAGTGAGAGAGGGGGAGCAAGCCAGCGGTGTGAATGGCACCACGAGAGGGCAGCAGCAGCAGCAACAGCGGCAGCAGCTGTAGCAGCTGCAACAGCTCCGAAGAAGCAGACACGCAAGGAGGACGGAAAAACGGTACGATACCGCGGAGGGCATCTAGACTGGATTCACTCAAGCGTTCTTTGTGGAAGAGGAGCCCAAGACCGTCAAGGAGGCATTGCACCGGAAGGATGGGGCTGATTGGGAGGGAGCCATAAAATCTGAGCTCGCCTTCCATAAAGAGAACGACACATGGCAGCTGATTGACAGGCCGGTGGGCGTAAAAATCATCGCCTCCAAGTGGATCTTCAAGAGGAAGCTCACCAAGGAGGGAAAGTGGAGTGGTACAAGGCATGCCTGGTTGCGAAGGAGTGCGTCCAGTGAAAGGGTGAATACTAAGATGAAACCTTTGCACTAATGGCAAAGTTTGCCTCTATTCGCTCCATCCTCTCGGTGGCGGTGGTACGCGACTACGAAGTTCACCAAATGGATGTGAAAACCGCGTTTCTCAACAGTGACCTGGACAAGGATGTCCTCATGGAGGTGCCGGAGGGGGTGGACGCGGCGCCGAGGAAGGTGTGCCGGCTTTCCAAGGCGCTCTATGGGCTGAAGTAAGCGCCACTCATGTGGTACCTTAAAATGGACGGCTTCATGGCCAAGCTTGGCTTCAAGCACTGTGAAGCGGATCAGAGCGGAAGCAGCTGGGGTTGCACCAGATCGTGGTCCTTTATGTGGATGACCTCATCCTCGTGTCATCGGACATGGAGGAGTTGGTGAACCTGAAGTGGCAGCTGGACGGTCGGTTTAAAATGACAAATATGGGCAAGCTCGAGTACTACCTCAGCGACGCCATCGAGAGGGACCGCAAGGCACGCATATTGGAGATGGGACACGCAAAGCAAGTGCAAGAGGTTCTCCGTCGCTACAACATGGAGGAGTGCAACCGCATTGGCACACTCATGACTACCACATGTGAGATGAGCTCGAGCATGGGGCCGAGCACGGACGAGGAGTAGGAGATGACAGGTGCACCATACCAGTCCGCTGTGAGAAACATCATGTAAACCATGGTGGCGACGCGGCCTGACCTGGCCCTCGCGCAGGGCCAAGTGAGTTGCTATGTTGCTAACCACGGGCCGCTACATTGGCAAGCGGTGAAGTGGATCCTCCGCTATCTCAAGGCGACAAAACAGTCGTGGCTCATGTTTGGAGGGGGAGCATGTGACGACTCCCTTGAGTTGGTCGGCTACTCCGTTGCCGACTGGGCTGGTGATGTGGATGACAGAAAATCAACGTCGGGTACATGTTTATGCTTGGTGGTACAGTAAAAAAATGGGCAAGCAGGAAGCAGGACTGTGTGGCACTGTCCAGCACTGAAGTAGAGTACATCGCGCTTGCAGAAGTCGCAAAGGAGGCGATGTGGCTGCGGCGGCTGCTAAAGGAGATCGGCATGCCACAAAGGAAGGCGACGGTACTCAATGTCGACAACATGAGTGCCATCAGCCTTACCCAGTACCCGGTGCTGCACAAGAGGGCCAAGCACATTGAGATCCGGTATTACTACGAGCGGGACTTGGTGGCGAAGGGAGATATGGCTATTGTGCATTACGGCACTAAGCGCATGCTCGTCGACGCCATGACCAGGGCACAGCCCAAGGACAGGCAGGAAGCAAGCTGCATGGAGCTCGGTATGCACTGTGAGGCTTAAATATGCTACAGGTTCGAAGAACAGGGCTTCAAGGCTGCCGTGCAAGGGGGAGATTGTTGACATGATGTGCCCCTTGCCATGAGTACCGTTGATCGTGTTCCCTGGTTCAACTACTAAGGAGTAGTCAAACATATGATCTGACTTTAGATTTGGGTTTATTGAACTTTCCCATGAAGGATCCAGCCTTAAGTCACTCAATTTGAGTGAGTATTCAGAAAGTTAGCCCAGCCCAAAAACTGGGTGATGGGTGGGTGGAATCTGGTACCCGCCATGAGTGGCGGGATAATCCACCGCCAGTGATCCGATGTTGTCTCCAGCGAGCTCCAAACGCACCAGGGGCATGAATGAAGTAGATACAAGGACCTCCTTGATCAGGATGAAACTCTCCTTGACTTCTGGGCAAGGAAAGGCGCTCTAACGAAGACATCGTCGAAGCGCCTCCCGTTGCCTAGCGAGGAAGGCAAGGTGGGCAGCTCCACCAAGAGTTCCTTTGACGGCCGTAGCAGGGGCTCTAATGCTTTGATTTGGACGTGCTTGGATGCGTTGGAAAGCTTAGATTACAGGCTGTAAGGATCTGATATATTCTCACTATGCTTACCAACAAAAACGTGTTTTGATTCAGTGATACTGAATGTGACGAGTTCTGCCACTCCTATCCGTGATCCTTGTTCTCCACACTCTTCACCATTGGTGTCTATTGGCTACCCAAACAATCGTAGCATGCATCAGTGAGAGCTAGGCATCCTTGAGGGTACCTCCACACCCACTAGTACCAACACATAGAGCCTGGACCTGGCCCTGTCCCGGGTCCTGCTTTGCCCCCCCCCCCTCCCTTGCGGCTGCGCCTTCGCCTGCTCCTGCTCCTGCTCCTGCTCCTGCTCCTGCTCCCACTCCTGCTCTTGCTCCTACCCTTGCTCCTACTCCTGCTCCTGCTCCTGCTCCTGCTCATGCTCACAATGCCCCTGATGCTTCTGGAACTTGTATGCTAGTGCTCGGGCAGCCTGCTGCTGGAAACAGTTAGCCGGCAACAGCCATCCGTACATCGAGGCAAGGCAAGAAAAACGCAAAACCCAGGTGCTCCTGTGCCGCAAGATTTGGTAGCCAGCAGAAACAACGTCCGCGGGCAGACGGGCGGGCGGGCAGACGGGGGGGCACACAGGCGGGCGGGCAGGCAGACGCTCGGGCGGGAGGGCGGACTCGCGGTTAGGCGCCTGGCTTTGCGAGCTCTGCAAACTCTTTGCGGAGCTCTCTCCGCAAAGAGTTTCTCCTCTGCCACCATTGTCCTTTGTTACAAACTACGTTCGTACAACTGCTGAGGTATCCCAATACGCATATTCATTCACTTGTGCAATGTGCGTTGCTGTGTGTGCAAGTGTTCAGAGTGATTCAGATGCATTGCAACATTCCTACTAGGCTTTATTGCCGCTTTGCTTTGGGTCAAACGGGAAGCAAGCCTTTGTTGGGCATGTGCAAATGTCCAGCATAGCACGCAAGTGTGCATGGCTTATAGTAGAGGCTATGCCGCATGTAGGAGGTCACACCGAGCCACTATTTCTACAGCACCCCTGTCGTTGTAACAAGTGCGGTCAATACATGCTGACGTCACGGTTCATATCACTGTCTCCGTGCATGCAAGTACTCTGTTGCTCAGGACCCCTCAGCTACACTTTCTGAGATTTTTACACGGACATGTCGTCCCCCACTTCACCATCTGTCCGGTCCAGACCATGTGGGACCACAGTAGACGTACACGCCATACACAACCTTCCTCAAGAGGATGACGACTCTCCGGACCACACGCGTACAACGTGGCAGGAGGAAAGAGATGCATCGCGTCAACAATGGATGATTTGCTACCCAGGGCTTTAAAAGTGCACGATGCACTCATTTGGCACAATGACGATAGATACCGCTGGTTTAAGACACATGGACGCACTCCGCTGCCAAGCTCACATGAGGAGGAGCGTGAGTATGTAGCCGTACAGAAGAGGACCGAGAAGCTACGGGAGGATTGGCAGAGAGCATCTGAGCACAAGCAGTTCTTAGATGAGTGGAAGTCCACTTTTATGCCGTCCCCATGTCGAGTAACACATTTTACTTTCCTCTCAAACATGGTTGGATATTCTTGGTTCCATTACCTTGCTCATTAGAGTGTGGTGGCTTTTATGTGCATACATTAGATGTTGTGGATTTCATGTCTGTAAGGACATCCTAGTGTAGCATGTAGGCAAACAGATATGCATTGCATGAACACCTTGCTTCATGCTCTCACCCTGAAGAGTAGACGAGGCTGTCCTCTGAAACATGGTTGGATGTGCTTGGTTCCATTACCTTGCTCACTAGAGTGTGGTGGCTTACATGTGTACACATCAGATGTCGTGGATTGCATGTCTGTGAGGACATACTAGTGTAGCAGCTAGGCAAACAGATGTGTACTGCATGACCACCTTGCTTCATACTCTCACTCTGAAGAGTAGATGAGGCTTTCCTCTGAAATATGGTCGGATATGCTTGGTACCATTACCTTGCTCATAAGTGCGTGGTGGCTTGTATGTGCACAAATCAAATGCTGTAGATTGCATGTCTATGAGGAAAACCTAGTGTAGTAGTTAGGCAAACAGATGTGCACCGCATGAACACCTTGCTTCATGCTCTCATCCTGTAGAGCAGATTAGGCTTTCCTCTGAAACACGGTTGGATGTGCTTGGCTCCGTTACCTTGCTCATTAGAGTGTTGTGGCTTACATGTACACACATTAGATGTTGTGGATTGCATATCTTTAAGGACATCCTGGTTTAGCAACTAGGCAAACAAATGTGCACTGCATGAACACCTAACTTCATGCTCTAACCCTGAAGAGTAGATGAGGATTTCCTCTAAAGCATGGTTGGGTATCCGTGGTTCCTGTACCTTGATCATTAGAGTGTGGTGGCATGTATGTGCATACATTTGATGCTGTGGATTTCATGTCTGTAAGGACATCCTAGTGTAGCAGCTAGGCAAACAGAATGAACACCTTGCATCATGCTCTCACCATGAAGAGGAGATGATGCTTTCCTATGAAACATGGTTGGATATGCTTGGTTCCATAGCCTTGCTCACTAGAGTTTGGTGGCTTATATGTGCCCAGATTAGATGTTGTGGATTGCATGTATGTGAGGACATCCTAGTGTAGCAGCTAGGCAAATAGATGTGCACTGCATGAACACCTTGCTTCATTCTCTCACCCTGAAGAGTGGATAAGGCTTTCCTCTGAAAAATGGTTGGATATGTTTGGTTCCATTACCTTGCTCATTAGAGTATGGTGGCTTACATGTGTACACATTAGATGTTGTGGATTGCATGGCTACAAAGACATCCTAGTGTAGCAGCTAGGCAAACATGTATGCTTTGTATGAACACCTTGCTTCATCCTCTCACCCTGAAGAGTAGATGAGTCTTTCCTCTGAAATATGCATTGAAGTGACTCTCTTCTTTAAGAATCCTCATGTCGTTCAATTTCAAACACTGAGACACTATGACAGTCCAGCCTTTTTCTCTTTTGAAAGTACACAGCACAAAATTAGTGCTTCAATTACTGCAAAAACATTGAAAGCAACAAACTGTTTACAATATGACTACATAGATAATGTAAACTATTTGCATAATGCACCGTTTGAAGACATGACCATTGTGTCGTACAGTGGTGCGCCCTCATTTGTGGCCATGTTTAGCTTCCAACAGTCGATGCACATCATCGCGCTCAGATGAACAATGCGTGCACAGTTTCTCCCACATGCGCTCAAGATTTTGTGGGTGTTTATTGACAAGGAAATGGAGGTCAGGGCTTGTTACCTCCTTCAGTCCAGCTCTCACTTCTCTATGAAATGCGACTGCAACGCGCTCCGATGGGGCTCTTCTGGAGGGGAGCCTGACGTACTTTGGGTGTCCAAGCAGGGCATATGTGATGCCAAAACTGTGGAGCAACTCTGGAAAGAGTTCTCTGAGCACTTCCATGTGCCACTCATCTTTTTTTGCGTCCGGTTCATCTTATTCCACGCTGTCATTGTAGTATAGGATCTTAACGCGGTTCTGTAGACTGGAAAAATGTGTGCTATCCCGACATGACAGAGTGATGCCGCAACGGCGCCACGCCTCGTTGAGGATGCCGTACCACTGTTGAATGGTATGCACCTTGTCCACTGCCTAGCTGGTTAGCTTGCTGGTTGCACGGAAAGACAAGGCATGCACTGCTCTATGGATTACGTCCCCTTGGTCTGTTCTGAGTTAAGCCAAGAATACACTGCCCATCATCACACGAAACACAACATCGTGGCCTAGTTGGGACAGGCGCCGGAGCTCATGGGTCTCTGGCGCAAACCCTGTGCGGCCACATTTTTCTTTGTGGTCCAGAATGGGACAGGAAGTTCTAGGAAGATTACTAGAGCCTGCCTTGAGGATGAGACTTGGCATTCTTAGGACGTGCCAAGAAGGACTGTAGGTTGAGGCTGGCTCCTCTAGAGCCACTGCAAACAGAAGCATTAGCAAAGCTCTGTAAGTACAAAAGCCCGTGCCTTGCATGCATCCATTTACAATTCTTGCCTTTGAGACTCCTCACAGAGTGTCCAACCAGAGGTAGACACTAGAGGCCTTCATGCGGACTTTGTGAGGTTGCAAACTGAACAAACCTAAAGTGTGGATCCCTCGTTCGAGGGTGATATGTTATCTTGGTTACAATTCTAAGAGCGGTTGGTGGCCTCCCATGTCGGGACCCGTTTTCTAGACCATTGCTAACCGGCGCATTGACAACCACATCTCTGGTGCATTATCAAAGTAATGGATCATGTCACTGTAGGAATGGTGAAGAAAATTCCAGAGATGGGCCTGGACTGTTACATGGGTCTGCTATTGGGGTGGGTGATGGGGTGGTCGATCCCCGACACGTCAAAGTTCCTCGCAGCGACCCGTGAGCAAGTCAGCAATGTTGAAATTGTTGATAGTGATGTCGGCAATGATGGCGAGGACCTGCTGCGACCATTTGTATATGTTGCCTCCATCGTCTTAGAGCTGTGGGATG
Source organism: Penium margaritaceum (assembly GCA_023375785.1). Lineage (NCBI taxonomy): Eukaryota > Viridiplantae > Streptophyta > Zygnematophyceae > Desmidiales > Peniaceae > Penium > Penium margaritaceum. Next base: position 5,143 of record SZWC01011545.1, on the reverse strand, counting down.
TTGGCTCATCCTTGCTATTGCACCATCTTCCACGTTCCGCTGATGCCTCCCTTTGCTTGTCTATGCTTAGTGCTCCTTGTCGCTGCCTGCCGATGTTTGCCGGTATGCTTGCGCTTGCTGCTGATGCTTTTCAATGCTTCCTGGCCCTGAATTTTGCTTGTTATGCCTGTGTGTGCTTGTCGCTGGCAGTCACGGCTTGTTGCTTGCTGCTGCGGCTTGTCACGGCGTGTCGCAACTTCTTGCTACTTGCCAGTGATGCTTGTCGGTTGTTTGTGATGTTTGTAGCTTTCTTTTGGTGCTTTCCTGTAACTTCCTATGATTGTCTGTGCTTGCCTGTGTCTTGCTGCTGCTCAAAACAGAAACAAGCTGACTGGGGCTGATAGCCTCTGGTTGTGGTCCATGTGGGTTGTGCTCATGATGAAAACTTCTAGCTCTTGATATACAAAAGCTGTGTCCTGTGAGCTGCTCACTGTTACTTGTCACGGTTGGGAGAACGGCTCAGAGATGCAACTTGGGAACCACTCACCGAATGCACACATAACTTTGTGCGTGCTCCAAAGCAAGCACAAAGGTCTCCCAGCGTATTTGATACGTATCATGTACAGAAAACGGAAGGAAGAATCCGGTTGCTCGCTGCGCAGAAGTAAACAAACCCTCGAAAGTTTGTCCTCATTACTGTCGGTGGTGGATCGATTTCAAGGTAAAAGGGTAAACAAAACATAGCATGTGTAGCTCGTGCTCACACCGCAAGTAACCATGCGAGTTGATTGCTTGCGTCCAACAAAGCATGGAATCCTTCTGTCGGTTTTGGGAAAAAAGCACGGTGAGAAATGGACAACGCCATCACCCTACATTTGTGAGAGTAAGAACAAAAAAGTTGGAGCATCCCCTACTTGTTGTTTTAAGACCCGATGAACAAAGGAATGATGTAAAATTTAAGATGAGGTGATCATCGATCTCAAGTTAGATTAGTGATTCTTTTGCTATTGCACAAGGAGGAACGATGCCGGTGGGGGAACCACCTCGCACACTCGTTTTCGTGTATTAGGAACAGCGGCAGCACGTCGAGACCGATTGAGCCCTCCAAACGTGCTCGCCCTCCGACTTGTATGTTGTTTTATTGGGAAGTTGACATGGGCAGTCTGTGTCCCACCTTTGCGGTGTGAAATTGATGACATTCCACCGTCTTGAATGTTTTCAGTCTTGGGATGCACGTGTTGGAGCAGGTGCGAGAACCTTTCAATGAATTGTTTGGAAGTTATTTTGCCACAAATGACACACTAGGGTGAATTCTAGGATCCAAAATTTTGTGCAAAGTCATATACAACACATGCATTACACTAAAAGGGTGACCCCCTCTTCGGGGTGAGGGTCGCTAGTCAATCCTCACCTAGCGGCCAGTGAGCAAAGCTCGTAGGCAAGCAGGAAAGTGCAAGGGCAAAGCCCTCAAAATTGGGGTTCCCATCCCCGATAACCGGAGGGCACATCAGCACTCACAAACTGCTAACAAGCCTAGTATTGCTGATGATGTCAGCAATGACGTCAGCGGTGACATCAGCAGTGACGTCAGCAGAGGGGTGCTGACGTCAGCAGCGGCGGTTGTTGTGGCCGCCACTGCTGCTACTGATGCTACTGCAGCCGCTGCTACTGTTGCTGTTGTTGTTGCTGCTGCTGCTGCTGCTACTGCTGTTGTTGCTGCTGCTGCTGCTGTTGTTGTTTGCTGCTGCTGCTACTGCTGCTCCTGCTGCAACTGTTGCTGTTGTTAATGCTACTGCAGTTGCAGCTGCAGCTGCTGTTGTTGCGAGCTCCTACGGCTGCTGTTGTGAACCGAGGGGCGCCCGGCGTGACGGTCACACGCTGAGCCCTTGGGATAAATCTCCCAACCCTCGACCCCTTGGTGTGTGGGCCAACCCTTGAGATGTCGCACGACCCTCTCCTAGCAGCAAGACCGTTGCTAGTGACCGAGGTTCCCGCCGTGTGACTCTCCCGGCGGCGTTTGCACCAAGGTGCGCTGCGGAAGACTTGTAGGATCGAATGGACATGTGTGAGGCAATGCTTGGAACACAAGGAGAGTTGGGCAAGGAATGAATCCTTTAGAATTGATAGATCAGTACAAGGCAATGTACAGAGTCTCTGGGTAAGATTGGCATGCCTACATCAACCCCTAGGCTTCCTTATGTACCAGCCCCTATGGGGCAGCCGAAATTTACTCAGCGCTCCGAGGCCCTTTATCAAGGCACACTCATGCAAACAAATCGCGCATCATGTAGTACGTTCTGAGAGGTTTCCAACGCACCAAAGAACGCCTCAATCCGTGAAGAAGCGGCTAAGTTATGGCCATTTGAATGCTCCACGTGTGTCGGCCGCTGGCAGCACCGTCTACTGGGGTCACGGCCGCCCGAAGCGCCTTTGCTTGTGAATGCAGCTCCAGCCGCCATTCCGAAGCGCCCATGGATCCCAATGAACCTTGCCTCATTGGCTAAACATCCATCCAGGGGCGCTTTGGCTGCAGTGGGCGAGAAAGTCGCTCCGCCGTGCTCGGGGTCGAACCGGTACGTCTCCTGTTTTCTGGAGGTGCACCTCCCACCTTTGCACGGCCGTATCTTTCTTGTCCCTGTACCGAATGACCCAGTTCTTGGGTCTATTTCGCACGGTTTTTCATGTAAAATAAAATGGGAGCATCAAAGCATACATCTGACCTCAGCATGATGACATAATCACCGCCTCGACCGGCGGCTCCCATAACATCACCCCCCCTCCGAGGGCGCACCGTCCCGGTGCGCTCCTCGTACGCTCGGAGGACCGTGTTGACAGCACCGCCCCTGTGGAAATCGGTTGCGGGGACCCGGCACTTGTGCTCAGGCCCATAGCCGAGCCATTGCACCAGGTATTGCCACCCGTTACCGCGCCGACGGTGCCCGAGAATCTTCTCCACCACATACTCCTCTTCACCCTCCACCAAGACCGGTGGGGGAGGGGCCTGTCCCGGCGCAGCGAACTGCACATCCGGGTCATTGTAGGCCTTGAGAAGAGAAGCGTGGAATACGGGATGGATCCCATAGTGGTCCGGCAGCTCCAACTCGTAGCTCACCGCAGATCGCTTCTCCTTGACCGAAAAAGGGCCCAGCCACCGTGGCTTGAGCTTGTCGCTGCCCACCCCCGCCAGCTGCAGGTTCCGCGAGCTCAGCAGCACCTGTTGTCACACCGAGAACTCCTCGGCTGTCCGGTTCTTGTCCGCTTGCCGCTTCATTTGCTGCTGTGCCTTGTGTAGCGCCTCGCGTACACCGCGCCACACCTCTGTGAAGTCACTTGTAAACTGCTGCACCGCGGGTAGGTCCGACCCCGTTGCCATGTCTGAGGGACATGCCGGCTGCACCCCATACACTACCTCAAAGGGGGACCGCCTCGTAGAGGCATGCACTGCTGAGTTGTAGGCAAACTCAGCCACCGGGAGCTTGCATTCCCATCCCTCGCCATCCGGCCCCTTGATCCCCCGTAGTAGCTGCTCCATGGTCTGATTGGTGCGCTCAGTTTGGCCATCGGTTTGGGGATGGTAGGCCGATGAAAGAGCCACACGGATGCCTAGCTTCTTGAAGAGTTCCTCCCAAAACCGGGAGGTGAAGCGCGGGTCGCGGTCCGAGACCATGCACTTCGGCACCCCGTGCAGTTTGATGATGTGTTGCAAGAGGAGTTGAGCCGTCTCTGCTGCCGTGACCTTCTCCGCACATGGAATAAAGTGCGCCATTTTGCTGAACCGGTCCACCACCACCAGCACCATGGTGTTGCCCGTTGCATTCCGTGGAAGATCCCCCACAAAATCAAGTGAAATGTCCGTCCACGGACGTTCCGGCACCGGTAGCGGCTGCAGCTCCCCTGGCGCCCGTGTCCTCCGTGACTTCATTCTTTGGCACGTGTCACAGCTGCTCACATACTCCTTACAATCTGCTCCCATCGTCGCCCACCAATATTGGCGTGCAAGCTTCTTGAAGGACTTGTTATGGCCGAAATGACCACTGTAGTGCGATTCATGCACCTCTTCCAACAGCGCTTGCCGCAACGATGCACTTCGCTGCACCACAATCTGGTTCCCCTTCTCACGCCGCCAATACTGGCCGTCCCACTTGCACCCCTTCACCGCACTTCCGGCAAAGTCCTCGTCCTCCGCATACCCGTGTGCAAACAGGCTGCGGATGATTGGAGATCCCGCCAGCACCGTGATCGCATGTACCCCCAAGTCCGGAAGATGCGAAAGCGGGTCCACTGGATTGATCCTCCCTAGTTTGTACTGGATCTCATAGTTGAAGCCGCCCTCCAACAGCTCCATCCACATTGCCTGACGACGACTCAGGTTCGGCTGCGACTTGAGGTACTTGAGCGCGTAGTGGTGCGTGTGCACCACACACCGCCGCGCCTCAAGGTAGCACCTCCATTGCTTGAAGGCCTGGACCACCGCGAGCATCTCCTTCTCATGGATCGGGTAGTTGAACTCAGCCCCTTTCAGCTTCTTGGAGTAGTACGCAACGGGCTGCAGCCCCTTCCCTTGGTCCTGCATCAGCACCCCGCCGATCGCATAGCCGCTTGCGTTCGTCGCCAACACGTACTCCTTGCTCGTGTTCGGATGCACCAACACCGGGGCTTGACACATGGCAGCCTTCATTGCACCGAAGGCTTACCCCTCCTTCGCACCCCACTCCCATTGGCGCCCTTTCTTGAGCAAGTCTGTCAAGGGTGCTCCCATTGCCGCGTGCCCCCGGATAAACCTCCGGTAGTAGTTTGTAAAACCGAGAAAAACCTGGATGTCACGCACGCACGCCGGCTCTGGCCACTCCTACATTGCTTCCACCTTTTTGGGTCCATGCGGATTCCCCTTCCGCTGACAATGTGCCCGAGGAACTCCACCTCCTGCTTGGCGAATTCACACTTGCTGAGCTTGGCAAACAGCCGCTCCTTTCTCAGCACTTCCATCACCGTCTCCAGGTACTCCTGGTGCTCCTCCATCGTTCGCGAGTAGACAAGGATGTCGTCGAGGAAGACGACCACGAACTGGTCCAAGTAGGGGTGGAACACCCGGTTCATCAACGCCATGAACGTAGCAGGAGCATTCGTTAGCCCAAAAGGCATCACGAGATACTCAAAGTGTCCA
>SZWC01011544.1:66256-84774 GCA_023375785.1 Penium margaritaceum | reverse complement strand
GTGTAAGTGCATGTAAGTGCGTGTAAGTGTGTGTAAGTGCGTGTAAGTGCATGTAAGTACGTAAAAGTACGTGTAAGTGCGGTTACGTGCGTGTAAGTGTGGGTAAGTATGTGTAAGAGCGTGTAAGTGCGTGTAGGTACGTGTAATTATGTGTAAGTGCGTGGAAGTATGTGTTAGTGCGTGTAAGTGCGTGTAAGTGCGTGCAAGTGCGTGTAAGTGTGTGTAAGTGGGTGTAAGTGCGTGTAAGTGCGTGTACATTGTGGAAGTGCATGTAAGTGCGTATAAGTTCGTATAAGTGCGTGTAAGTGCATGTAAGTGCGTATAATTGTGTGTAAGTGCGTGTAAGTGCGTGTAAGTGCATGTAAATGCATGGAAGTGCATGTAAGTTTGTGTAAGTATGTGTTGGTACGTGTACGTTTGTGTAGGTGCGTATAAGTGCCTGTAAGTGCGTGTAAGTGCGTGTAAGACGCGTGTAAGTTCGTGTAAGTGCGTATAAGTGCGTGTAAGTGCTCATATGTGCGTGTAAGTGTGTGTAAGTGCGTGTAAGTGCGTGTAACTTTGTGTAAGTACGTGCAAGTGTGTGTAAGTGCATGTTAGTGCGTGTAAGTGCATGCAAGTGCGTGTAAGTACGTGTAAGTACGTGTAAGTTTGTGTAAGTGCGTATAAGTCTGTGTAAGTGCATGTCAGTGTGTCTAAGTGCATGTATGTACGGTTTAAGCTCGTGTAAGTTCGTGTAAGTGCGTGTAAGTGCGTGAAAGTACGTGTAAGTGCGTGTAAGTAGGTGGAAGTGTGTGTAAGTGCGTGTACGTACGTGTAATTGCGTGTAAGTATGTGTAAGTGCGTGAAAGTGCGTGTAAATGTGTGTACGTGCATGTAAGTTCGTGTAAGTGCGTGTTAGTGCGTGTACGTTCATGTAGGTGCGTGTAAGTGCCTGTAAGTGCGTGTAAGGTGCGTGTAAATTTGTGTAAGTGTGTGGAAATTGATGTAAGTATGTGTAAGTACGTGTAAGTGCGTGTAAGTTTGTGTAAGTGCGTGTAAGTGCGTGCAAGTGCACGTAAGTGCGTGTAAGTGCGTGTAAGTGCTCCTATGTACGTGTAATTGCGTGTAAGTGCGTGTAACTTTGTGTAAGTACGTGCAAGTGCGTGTAAGTGCATGTAAGTGTGTATAAGTGCATGTAAGTGCATGTAAGTGTGTATAAGTGCGTGTAAGTGCATGTAAGTACGTGTAAATGCGTGTAACTGCGTGTACGTGTGTGTAAATGCATGTAGGTGCGTGTAAGTGCGTGTAAGTGCGCGTAAGTTCCTGTAGGTATGTGCAAGTACGTGTCAGTGCGTGTAAGTATGTGTAAGTGCGTGTATGTGTGTATGAGTGTGTGTAAGTGGATGTAAGAGCGTGTAAGATTGTATAAGTGCATGTTAGAGTGTGTAAGTGCGTGTAAGCGCGTATAAGTATGTGTACATGCTTGTAAGTGAGTGTAAGTGCGTATAAGCGTGTGTAAGTGCATGTAAGTGCGTTTAAGTACGTGTAAGTGCATGTAAGTGCGTGTAAGTGCGTGTTAGTGCGTGTAAGTGCGTGTAAGAGCGTGTAAGTTCATGTAAGTGTGTGTAAGTGCGTGTAATTGCATGTAAGTGTGTGTAAGTGCGTGTAAGCGCGTGTAAATGCGGTTGAAGTTTGTGTAAGTGCGTGTAAGTGCCTAAACGTTTGTGTAAGTGTGTGTAAGTGCGTGTAAGTGCGTGTAAGTACGTGTAAGTGCGTGTAAGTACGTATAAGTGCGTGTAAGTGCGTGGAAGTGCCTGTACGTGCGTGTAAGTTTGTGTAAGTGTGTGTAAGTACGTGTAAGTGCATGTAAGTATGTGTAAGTGTGTATAAAAGCGTGTCAGTGTGTGTAAGTGCGTGTAAGTGTGTGTATGTATGTATAAGTGCGTGTAAGTTCGTGTAAGTGTGTGTAAGTACGTGTAAGTGCATGTAAGTGCGTGTAAGTGTGTGTAAGTGTATATAAGTGCGTGTAAGTGTGTGTCAGTGCGTGTAAGTGCGGTTTAAGTGCTTATAATTTTGTGTAAGTTCGTGTAAGTGCTTATAAGTGCCTGTAAGTGCGTGTAAGTGCGTGTTAGTGCGCGTAAGTGTATGTAAGTGCGTGTACGTGTGTGTACGTGCGTGTAAGTGTGTGTAAGTGTATATAAGTGCGTGTAAGTGTGTGTCAGTGCGTGTAAGTGCGGTTTAAGTGCTTATAATTTTGTGTAAGTTCGTGTAAGTGCTTATAAGTGCCTGTAAGTGCGTGTAAGTGCGTGTTAGTGCGCGTAAGTGTATGTAAGTGCGTGTACGTGTGTGTACGTGCGTGTAAGTGTGTGTAAGTGTATATAAGTGCGTGTAAGTGTGTGTCAGTGCGTGTAAGTGCGGTTTAAGTGCTTATAATTTTGTGTAAGTTCGTGTAAGTGCTTATAAGTGCCTGTAAGTGCGTGTAAGTGCGTGTTAGTGCGCGTAAGTGTATGTAAGTGCGTGTACGTGTGTGTACGTGCGTGTAAGTGTGTGTAAGTGTATATAAGTGCGTGTAAGTGTGTGTCAGTGCGTGTAAGTGCGGTTTAAGTGCTTATAATTTTGTGTAAGTTCGTGTAAGTGCTTATAAGTGCCTGTAAGTGCGTGTAAGTGCGTGTTAGTGCGCGTAAGTGTATGTAAGTGCGTGTAAGTGCATGTAAGTGCGTGTAAGTGCATGTAAGTGCGTGTAAGTGGGTGTAAGTGCGTGTTAGTGCGTGTAAGTGCGTATAAGTGCGTGTAAGTGTGTGTAGGTGCGTGTGATTTTGTGTAAGTGTGTGTAAGTGCGTGTTAGTGCGCGTAAGTGTATGTAAGTGCGTGTACGTGTGTGTACATGCGTGTAAGTGTATGTAAGTGCGTGTAAGTGCATGTAAGTACATGTAAGTGCATGTAAGTGTGTGTAAGTACGTGTACGTTTGTGTAAGTGCATATAACTGCATATAAGTGCGCTTAAGTGTGTATAAGTGTGTGTAAGTGCGGTTTAAGTTTGTGTAAGTGCGTGTAAGTGCGTGTCAGTGCATGTAGGTGCGGTTTAATTGCGTGGGATTTCGTGTAGGTTTGTGTATGTGCGTGTAAGTGTATGTAAGTGCGTGTAAGTACGTGTAAGTGCGTGTAAGTGCATGTAAGTGTGTGTAAGTGTGTGTAAGTGCGTGTGAGTACATGTAAGTGTGTGTAAGTACGTCCAAGTGTGTATAGGTGCGTGTAATTTTGTATTAGTGCGTGTAAGTGCGTGTTAGTGCGTGTAAGTGCGTGTAAGTTTGTATAAGTGCGTGTAAGTGTGTGTAAGTGTGTGTAAGTGTGTATAAGTGTGTGTAAGAGCGTCTAAGTATGTGTAAGTTTGTGCAAGTGCGTGTAAGTACGTGTAAGTTTGCATAAGTACGTGTAAGTGCGTGTAAGTGCGTGTAAGTTCGTCTAAGTGCGTGTAAGTACATGTAAGTGCGTGTAAGTGCGTGTAAGTACATGTAAGTGCGTGTAAGTTCGTGTAAGAGCGTGTTAGTATGTGTACGTTCATGTAAGTGCATGTAAGTGCGTGTAAGTGTGTATAAGCACGTGTAAGTTCGTATAAGGGCGTGTAAGTACGTGTAAGTGTGTGTAAGTGCGTGTAAGTATGTGTAAGTACGTGTAAGTGTGTGTAAGAGCGTGTAAGTATGTGTAAGTGCTTGTAAGTGCTCGTAAGTACGTGTTAGTGTGTGTAAGTGCGTGTAAGTGCATGTAAGTTCGTGTAAGTGCATGTAAGTGCGTGTAAGTGCGTGTAAGTGCGTGTAAGTGCATGTAAGTGTATGTAAGTACGTGTAAGTGCGTGGAAGTGTGTGAAGTACGTGTAAATGTGTGTAAGTGTGTATAAGTGTTTGTAAGTGCATGCAGGTGCATGTAAGTGTGTGTAAGTGTGTGTAAGCATGTGTAAGTACGTGTAAGTGCGTGTAAGTGTGTGTAAGTGGATGTAAGTTCTTGTAAGAGCGTGTAAGTGCGTGTAAGTGCATGTAAGTGCGTGTAAATGCGTGTAAGTTTGTGTAAGTGTGTGTAAGTGCTTGTAAGTGCTTGTAAGTGTGTGCAAGTGCGTACAAGTGTGTGTAAGTACGTGTAAGTGCGTGTAAGTGTGTGTAAGTGCGTGTAAGTGCGTGTAAGTATGTGTAAGTGCGTGTAAGTGCGTGTAAGTGCGTGTAAGTACGTGTAAGTGCGTGTAAGTGTGTGTAAGTGTGTAAGTACATGTACGTGCGTGTAAGTGTGTGTAAGTGCAGTTTAAGTTTATGTAAGTGCGTGTGAGTGCGTGTAAGTGTATGTAAGTGCAGTTTAAGTTTATGTAAGTGCGTGTGAGTGCGTGTAAGTGTATGTAAGTGCAGTTTAAGTTTATGTAAGTGCGTGTGAGTGCGTGTAAGTGTATGTAAGTGCAGTTTAAGTTTATGTAAGTGCGTGTGAGTGCGTGTAAGTGTATGTAAGTGCAGTTTAAGTTTATGTAAGTGCGTGTGAGTGCGTGTAAGTGTATGTAAGTGCAGTTTAAGTTTATGTAAGTGCGTGTGAGTGCGTGTAAGTGTATGTAAGTGCAGTTTAAGTTTATGTAAGTGCGTGTGAGTGCGTGTAAGTGTATGTAAGTGCAGTTTAAGTTTATGTAAGTGCGTGTGAGTGCGTGTAAGTGTATGTAAGTGCAGTTTAAGTTTATGTAAGTGCGTGTGAGTGCGTGTAAGTGTATGTAAGTGCAGTTTAAGTTTATGTAAGTGCGTGTGAGTGCGTGTAAGTGTATGTAAGTGCAGTTTAAGTTTATGTAAGTGCGTGTGAGTGCGTGTAAGTGTATGTAAGTGCAGTTTAAGTTTATGTAAGTGCGTGTGAGTGCGTGTAAGTGCATGTAAGTACGTGTAAGTGTGTGTAAGTGTGTAAGTACATGTACGTGCGTGTAAGTGTGTGTAAGTGGATGTAAGTTCTTGTAAGAGCGTGTAAGTGCGTGTAAGTGCATATAAGTGCGTGTAAGTGCGTGTGAGTGCGTGTAAGTGTATGTAAGTGCAGTTTAAGTTTATGTAAGTGCGTGTGAGTGCGTGTAAGTTTGTGTAAGTGTGTGTAAGTGCATGTAGGTGCATGTAAGTGCGTGTAAGTGCGTGTCATGCGTGTAAGTGTGTGCAAGTGCGTGTAAGTGCATGTAAGTGCGTCTAGGTGCGTTTAAGTTCGTGCAAGTACGTATAAGTGCGTGTAAGTGTGTGTAAGTGCATGTAAGTGCGTCTAAGTGCGTTTAAGTTCGTGCAAGTACGTATAAGTGCGTGTGAGTTTGTGTAAGTATGTGTAAGTACGTGTAAGTGCGTGTAAGTACGTGTAAGTGTGTGTGAGTGCGTGTAAGTGTATGTAAGTGCAGTTTAAGTTTATGTAAGTGCGTGTGAGTGCGTGTAAGTTTGTGTAAGTGTGTGTAAGTGCATGTACGTGTTAGTACGTATAAGTACGTGTAAGTGCAAGTACGTGCGTGTAAGTATGTATAAGTGCGTGTTAGTGGGTGTAAGTGCGTGTAACTGCAAGTAAGTACGTGTAAGTACGTGTAAGTGCGTGTAAGTGCGTGTAAGTGTGTGTAAGTGCGTGTAAGTGCATGTAAGTGCGTGTAAGTGTGTGTAAGTACGTGTACGTTTGTGTAAGTGCATGTAACTGCATGTAAGTGCATTTAAGTGTGTGTAAGTGCGTACAAGTGTGGTTTTAACTTCGTGTAAGTGCGTGTATGTATGTGTCAGTACGTGTAAGTGTGGTTAAGTACGTGGGATTTCGTGTAAGTTCGTATAAGTGCGTGTAAGTGCGTGTAAGTGTGCGTAAGTGCGTTTAAGTGCATGTAAGTGCATCTAAGTGCCTGTAAGTGCGTATCAGTGTGTGTAAGTGCGTGTAAGTGCGTGTAAGTGCGTGTACGTGTGTGTAAGTACGTGTAAGTGCGTGTGAGTGTTTGTAAGTGTGTGGAAGTGCGTGTAAGTGCGTCTACGTGCGTGTATGTTTGTAGAAATGTGTGTAAGTGCATGTATGTTCGTGTAAGTACGTGTAAGTGCGTGCAAGTACGTGTAAGTGCGTGTTAGTGCATGTAAGTGTGCGTTAGTGAACGTATGTTCGTGTAGGTGCGTGTAAGTAAGTGTAAGTGCGTGTAAGTATGTGTAAGTGCGTGTAAGTGCGTGTAAGTGCGTGTAAGTGCGTGTAAGTGGATGTTAGTTCATGTAAGAGCGAGTAAGTATGTGTAAGTGCGTGTAAGTGCATGTAAGTGCATGTAAGTGCATGTAAGTGCAGTTTCAATTTTTGTAAGTGCGTGTAAATGCGTGTAAGTCTGTGTAAGTGCGTATAAGTGCGTGTGAGTGCATGTAAGTACGTGTAAGTATGTGTAAGTACGTGTAAGTGCAAGTACATGCGTATAAGTATGTGTAAGTGCATGTAAGCACGAGAAAGTGCGTGCAAGTACGTGTAAGTGCGTGTTAGTGGGTGTGGGTGTGCGTAAGTACAAGTAAGTGCGTTTAAATACGTATAAGTGTGTGTAAGTGCGTGTAATATGTGTAAGTGTGTGTAAGTACATACAAGTGCGAGTACGTGCGTATACGTACGTGTAAGTATGTGTACGTTTGTGTAAGTGCTTGTAACTGCGTGTAAGTGCGTATAAGTGTGTGTAAGTGGGTGTAAGTGCGGTTTAAGCTTGTGTAAGTGCATGTAAGTGTGTGTTAGTGCGTGTAAGTGCGTGTAAGTGCGTGTAAATGTGTGTAAGTGTGTGTAAGTGTGTGTTAGTGTGTGTAAGTGCATGTAAGTACGTGTAAGTGCGTGTAGGCACGTGTAATTTTGTGTAAGTGTGTGTAAGTGCATATTAGTGCGTGTAAGTGCGTGTACGTGTGAGTAAGTGCGTGTAAGTGTGTGTAAGTATGTGTAAGTTTGTATAAGAGTGTGTAAGTGTGTGTAAGTGCATATTAGTGCGTGTAAGTGCGTGTACGTGTGAGTAAGTGCGTGTAAGTGTGTGTAAGTATGTGTAAGTTTGTATAAGAGTGTGTAAGTGTGTCTAAGTACATGTAAGTTCGTGCAAGTACGTGTATGTGCGTGTAAGTTTGTATAAGTGCGTGTAAGTGCGTGTAAGTACGTGTAAGTGCGTGTTAGTGCATGTAAGTGCGTGTAAGTGTGTGTAAGTTTGTGTAAGTACGTGTAAGTGCGTGTTAGTGCATGTAAGTGCGTGTAAGTGTGTGTAAGTTTGTGTAAGTATATGTTAGTGCGTGTACATTTGTGTAAGTGCGTGTAAGTGCGTGTGAGTGTGTGTAAGCACGTGTAAGTTTGTGTAAGTACGTGTAAGTGCGTGTAAGTGCATGTAAGTGGGTGTAGATACGTGTCAGTGCGTGTTAGTGCGTGTAAGTGTGTATAAGTGCTTGTAAGTGCCTGTAAGTGCGTGTAAGTGCGTGTAAGTGTGTGTAAGTTTGTATAAGTGCGTGTAAGTGCATGTAAGTGCGTGTAAGTGTGTGTAAGTGCATGTAAGTACGTGTAAGTGCGTGTAAGTGTGTGTAAATGCGTCTAAGTACGTGTAAGTTCGTATAAGTGCGTGTAAGTACATGTAAGTGCGTGTAAGTACGTGTAAGTAGGTGTTAGTACATGTACGTTTGCGTAAATGCATGTAAGTGTGTGTAAGTGCGTATAAGCACGTGTAAGTTCGTGTAAGTGCGTGTAAGTGCGTGTAAGTGCATGTAAGTACGTGTAAGTACGTGTAAGTATATGTAAATGCTTCTAAGTCCTTGTAAGTTTGTGTAAGTGCGTGTAAGTACATGTAAGTACATGTAAGTTTGTGTATGTGCGTGTTAGTATGTGTACGTTTGCATAAGTGCATGTAAGTGTGTGTAAGTGCGTATAAGCACGTGTAAGTTCGTGTAAGTGCGTGTAAGTACGTGTAAATACGTGTAAGTGCGTGAAAGTACGTGTAAGTGCGTGTAAGTGCGTGTAAGAGCGTGTAAGTGTGTGTAAGTGTGTGTAAGTGCTTGTAAGTACGTGTACGTGCGTGTAAGTGCGTGTAAGTGCGTGTAAGTTCGTGTAAGTGCATGTAAGTGCGTGTAAGTGTGTGTAAGTGCGTGTAAGTGCGTGTAAGTGCGTGTAAGAGCGTGTAAGTGTGTGTAAGTGTGTGTAAGTGCTTGTAAGTACGTGTACGTGCGTGTAAGTGCGTGTAAGTGCGTGTAAGTTCGTGTAAGTGCATGTAAGTGCGTATAAGTGCATGTAAGTGCGTGTAAGTTCATGTAAGTGCGTATAAGTACGTGTAAGTGCGTGGAAGTGCGTGTGAGTACGTGTAAATGCGTGTAAGTGTGTATAAGTGTGTGCAAGTGCATGCAGGTGCGTGTAAGTGTGTGTACGCGTGTGTAAGTATGTGTAAATGTGTGTAAGTGTATGTAAGTGTGTGTAAGTGGATGTAAGTTGTTGTAAGATCGTATAAGTGCGTGTAAGTGCGTCTAAGTGCGTGTAAATGTGTGTAAGTTTGTGTAAGGGTGTGTAAGTGCATGTAAGTGCTTGTTAGTGTGTGCAAGTGCATGTAAGTGTGTGTAAGTGCGTGGAAGTGCGTATAAGTGCGTGTAAGTGCGTGTGAGTGCGTGTAAGTATGTGTAAGTGCGTGTAAGTGCGTGTAAGAGCATGTAGGTGTGCGGAAGTATGTAAGTGCATATACGTACGTGTAAGTGTGTGTAAGTGTGTGTAAGTGCGTGTACGTTTGTGTAAGTGCGTGTAAGTTTGTGTAAGTGCGTGTAAGCATGTGTAAGTGCAAGTTCGTGCATGTAAGTGCGTGTAAGTGCGTGTAAGTGCGTGTAAGTGTGTGTAAGCTCGTGTAAGTGCATGTAAGTACGTGTAAGTGCGTGTAAGTATGTGTAAGTTCGTGTAAGTGCGTATAAGTGCGTGTAATTGCGTGGAAGTGCCTGTAAGTGCATGTAAGTTTGTGTGAGTGCGTGTAAGTACGTGTAAGTACGTAAAGGTATGTGTAAGTGTGTATAAAAGCGTATCAGTGCGTGTAAGTGCGTGTAAGTGTGTGTATGTATACATAAGTGCGTGTAAGTTCGTGTAAGTGTGTTTACGTATGTGTAAGTTTATGTAAGTGCGTGTAGGTGTGTGTAAGTGCGTGTAAGTACGTGTAAGTATGTGTAAGTGCGTGTACGTACGTGTAAGTGCATGTAAGCACGTGTAAGTATGTGTAAGTGAATGTAAGTGCGTGTAAGTGGCTGTAAGTACGTGTAAGTACAAGTAAGTATGTGTAAATACGTGTAAGTGCGTGTAAGTACGTGTAAGTACGTGTAAGTGCATGTAAGTGCGTATACGTGCGTGTAAGTGCATGTAAATACGTGTAATTTTCTGTAAGTGCGTGTAAGTGTATGTAAGTGCGTATAAGTGTGTGTAAGTGCGTGTACGTGCGGTTTAAGTTCGTGTAAGTGCGTATACGTGCGTGTAAGTATGTGTCAGTGCGTGTAAGTGTGGTTTAAGTGCGTATAATTTTGTGTAAGTTTGTGTAAGTATGTATAAGTACGTGTAAGTGCGTATAAGTGCGTGTAAGTGTGTGTAAGTGCGTGTAAGTGCATGTAAGTACCTATAAGTGCGTGTAAGTACATGAAAGTGCGTGTAAGTGCCTGTTAGTGCGTGTAAGTGTGTGTAGGTGCATGTAAGTGCGTGTAGGTGCGTGTGATTTTGTGTAAGTGTGTGTAAGTGTGTGTTAGTGCGTGTAAGTGCGTGTAAGTACGTGTAAGTGCGTGTACGTGCGTGTAAGTGTGTGTAAGTGCGTGTAAGTGTGTGTAAGTGCGTGTAAGTACATGTAAGTGCGTCTAAGTGTGTTTACGTTCGTGCAAGTGCGTGTAAGTGCGTGTAAGGTTGTGTAAGTGCGTGTAAGTGCGTGCAAGTGCCTGTAAGTGCGTGTAAGTGCGTGTAAGTGCGTGTCATTGCGTATAAGTGCAGTTTAAGTGCGTGGGAGTTCGTGTAAGTTCGTGTATGTGATAAGTGCGTGTAAGTGCGTGTAAGTACGTTTAAGTGCGTGTAAGTGCGTGTAAGTGCGTGTAAGTGCGTGTCAGTGTGTGTAAGTGCGTGTAAGTGCGTGTAAGTACGTGTAGGTGTGTGTAGTTTTGTGTAAGTGTGTGTAAGTGCGTGTTAGTACGTGTAAGTCTGTGTACGTGCGTGTAAGTACGTGTAAGTGCGTATAAGTGTCTGTAAGTGTGTATAAGGGCGTGTAAGTGCGTCTAAGTGCGTGTATGTTTGTATAAGTGCATGTAAGTACGTGTAAGTTCGTGTAAGTATGTGTAAGTGTGTGTAAGTGCGTGTTAGTGCATGTAAGTGCGTGTAAGTGTACGTATATTTGTGTAGGTGCGTGTAAGTACGTGTAAGTGCGTGTAAGTATGTGTAAGTGCGTGTAAGTACGTGTAAGTGTATGTAAGTGGATGTAAGTTCATGTAAGAGCGTATAAGTACGTGTAAGTGCATGTAAGTGCATGTAAGTGCATGTATGTGCAGTTTAAGTTTGTGTAAGTGCGTGTAAATGCGTGTAAGTTTGTGTAAGTGCGTATAAGTGCGTGTAAGTGCATGTAAGTACGTGTAAGTATGTGTAAGTAAGTGTAAGTGCAAGTGAGTGCGTATAAGTATGTGTAAGTGCATGTAAGCATGAGTAAGTGCGTGTAAGTACGTGTAATTACGTGTTAGTGGGTGTAAGTACGCGTAAGTGCAAGTAAGTGCGTGTAAGTACGTATAAGTGCGTGTAAGTGCATATAAGTACGTGTAAGTGTGTGTAAGTGCATATAAGTGCGTGTAAGTGCGTGTAAGTGTCTGTAAGTACGGGTACATTTGTGTAAGTGCTTGTAACTGCACGTAAGTGCGTATAAGTGTGTGTAAGTGCGTGAAATTGCGGTTTAAGTTCCTGTAAGTGCGTGTAAGTGCGTGTCAGTGTGTGTAAGTGCGGTTTAAGTGCGTGTAATTTTGTGTACGTTCGTGTAAGTGCGTGTAAGTGCGTGTAAGTGCGTGTAAGTGCGTGTAAGTGCGTGTAAGTGCGTGTAAGTGCGTTTACGTGTGTGTAAGTGTGTACAAGTGCATGTCAGTGTGTGTAAGTGCGTGTAAGTGTGTGTAAGTGCGTGTAGGCACGTGTAATTTCGTGTAAGTGTGTGTAAGTGCGTGTTAGTCCGTGTAAGTGCGTGTACGTGCATGTAAGTACGTGTAAGTGTGTGTAAGTATGTGTAAGTTCGTATAAGTGCGTGTAAGTACGTTTAAGTGCGTGCAAGTTGGGACAAGTGTATGTAAGTCACGTAAGTTCGTGTAAGTGCGTGTAAGTGCGTGTAAGTGTGTGTAAGTGCGTGTTAGTGCATGTAAGTGCGTGCAAGTGCGTGTGAGTTTGTGTAATTATGTATTAGTGTGTGTACATTCGTATAAGTGCGTGTAAGTGCGTGTAAGTGCGTTCAAGTGTGCATAAGCATGTGTAAGTTCGTGTAAGTACGTATAAGTACGTGTAAGTGCGTGTAAGTGTGTGTAAGTGCGTGTAAATGCGTGTAAGTGCGTGTAAGTGCATGTAAGTGTGTGTAAGTGCGTGTAAGTGTGTGTAAGTGCGTGTAAATGCGTGTAAGTGCGTGTAAGTGCATGTAAGTGTGTATAAGTGCTCGTAAGTGCGTGTAAGTGCGTGTAAGTACGTATAAGTGCGTGTGAGTGTATGTAAGTACGTGTAAGTGCGTTTAAGTGTGTGTAAATGCGTGTAAGTGTGTGTAAGTACGTGTAAGTGCATGTAGGTGCGTGTAAGTGCACGTAAGTGCACGTAGGTTTGTGTAGGTGTGTGTAAGTACGTGTAAGTGCGTGTAAGTATGTGTAATTGTGTATAAGTGCGTGTAAGTGAATGTAAGTGGATGTAAGTTCATGTAAGAGCGTGTAAGTGCATGTAAGTGTGTGTAAGTACGTGTAAGTGCTTGTAAATGCGTACAAGTTTCTGTAAGTGCGTGTAAGTGTGTGTAAGTGTTTATACGTACGTGTAAGTGTGTGCAAGTGCGTGTAAGTGCGTGTAAGTGCGTGTAAATGCGTGTAGGTATGTAAGTGCGTGTAAGTGCAAGTTCGTGCTTGTAAGTGCGTGTAAATGTGTGTAAGTGCATGTAAGTGGGTAATAAGTGTGTGTAAGTGTGTCTAAGTGCGTGTAAGTGCATGTAAGTGCGTGTAAGTTTGTGTAAGTACATGTAAGTGTGTGTAAGTGTGTCTAAGTGCGTGTAAGTGCATGTAAGTGCGTGTAAGTTTGTGTAAGTACATGTAAGTGTGTGTAAGTGTGTATAAGTATGTGTAAGTACGTGCAAGTGTGTGTCAGTGTGTGCAAGTGCGTAAAACTGCGTGTATATATGTATAAGTGCTTATAAGTGCGTATAAGTGCGTGTAAGAGTGTGTAAGTGCGTGTAAGTGCATGTAAATGTGTGTAAGTGTGTGTAAGTATGTGTAAGCTTATGTAAGTGTGTGTAAGTGTGTGTAAGTGTGTAAGTGTGTGTAATTGCGTGTTAGTGCGTGTAAGTACGTGTAAGTTCATGTAAGTGCGCGAAGGCATGTATAAGTATGAGTTCATGTGTGTACGTGGGTGTAAGTGCATGTAAGTGCGTGTAAGTGTTTGTAAGTGTGTGTAAGTTTGTATACGTGCATGTATGTGCGTGTAAGTGCATGTAAGTGCATGTAAGTGCGTTTAAGTGTGTGTAAGTGTGTGTAAGTGCGTGTAAGTGCGTATTAGTATGTGTTAGTGCGTATAAGTGCATGTCAGTGCGTGTAAGTATGTGTAAGTGTGTGTAAGTGTGTGTAAGTACATGTAAGTGCGTATAAGTGTGTGTAAGTGTGTGTACGTGCGTATAAGTGCGTGTAAGTGCGTGTAAGTTCATGTAAGTACGTGTAAGTGCGTGTAAGTACGTGTAAGTGCGTGTAAACTTGTGTAAGTACGTGTAAGTGCGTGTAAGTGTGTGCAAGTGCGTGTAAGTTCGTGTAAGTGCTCGTATGTGCGTGTAAGTGCATGTAAGTGCGTGTAAGTGCGTGTTTCTTTGTGTAAGTGTGTGCAAGTGTGTATAAGTGGATATAAATGCGTGTAAGTGCGTGTAAGTTCGTGTAAGTGCTCGTATGTGCGTGTAAGTGCATGTAAGTGCGTGTAAGTGCGTGTTTCTTTGTGTAAGTGTGTGCAAGTGTGTATAAGTGGATATAAATGCGTGTAAGTGCATGTAAGTGCGTGTAAGGACGTGTAAGTGCGTGTAAGTACGTTGAAGTGCGTGTAAGTGCATAAAAGTGCGTGTAAGTGCATGTAAGTGTGTGTAAGTGCGTGTAAGTACGGTTTAAGTTCGTGTAAGTGCGTGTAAGTACGTGTAAGTGCGTCTAAGTGCGTGTAAGTTTGTGCAAGTGCGTGTAAGTGCAGTTTAAGTTCGTGTAAGTGCGTGTAAGTGTGTGTAAGTGCGTGTAAGTGTGTGTAAGTATGTGTAAGTGCGTTTAAGTGCGTGTAAGTGCGTGTAAGATTGTGTAAGTGCGTAGAAGTGCATGTAAGTGCGTGTAAGTATGTGTAAGTGCGTGTAAGTGTGTGTAAGTGCGTGTAAGTACGTGTAAGTGCGTCTAAGTGCGTGTAAGTGTGTGCAAGTGCGTGTAAGTGCAGTTTAAGTTCGTGTAAGTGCGTGTAAGTGTGTGTAAGTGCGTGTAAGTGTGTGTAAGTATGTGTAAGTGCGTTTAAGTGCGTGTAAGTGCGTGTAAGATTGTGTAAGTGCGTAGAAGTGCATGTAAGTGCGTGTAAGTATGTGCAAGTACGTGTAAGTGTGTGTAAGTGCAAGTAAGTATGTGTAAGTATGTGTAAGTGTATGTAAGCATGAGTTAGTGCGTGTAAGTACGTGTATGTGCGTGTTAGTAGGTGTAAGTGTGTTTAAGTGCAAGTAAGTGCGTGTAAGTACATGTAAGTGTGTGTAAGTGCGGGTAAGTGCGTGTAAGTGTGTGTAAGTGCGTGTAAGTACATGTAAGTACGTATAAGTGTGTGTAAGTACGTGTATGTTTGTGTAAGTGCGTGTAAGTGCGTATAAGTGCATTGAAGTATGTACAAGTACGTGTAAGTACGGTTTAAGTTCATATCAGTGCGTGTAAGTGCGTGTAGGTGCGTGTAAGTGCGGTTTAAGTGCGTGGGATTTCGTGTAAGTTCGTGTAAGTGCGTGTAAGTGCGGGTTAATGCGTGTAAGTGCGTGTAAGTGCGTGTAAGTGCGTGTCAGTGTGTGTAAGTGTGTATAAGTGCATGTAAGTGCGTGTAAGTACGTGTGAGTGCGTGTAAGTGCGTGTTAGTGCGTGTAAGTGCATGTACGTGCGTGTAAGTACGTGTAAGTGTGTGTAAGTGTGTGTAAGTGTGTGTAAGTGCGTGTAAGTGTGTCTAAGTGCGTGCATGTTTGTGCAAGTGCGTGTAAGTGCATGTAAGTTTGTGTAAGTGTGTGTACGTACGTGTAAGTGCGTGTAAGTGTGTGTTATTGCATGTAAGTGCGTGTAAGTGCACGTAAGTTCATGTAGGTGCATGTAAGTACGTGTAAGTGTGTGTAAGTATGTGTAAGTGCGTGTTAGTGCGTGTAAGTGCGTGTCAGTGGATATAAGTTCATGTAAGAGTGTGTACGTATGTGTAAGTACGTATAAGTACATGTAAGTGCGTGTAAGTGCGTGTAAGTGCATGTAAGTATGTGTAAGTACGTGTAAGTATGTGTAAGTGTTTGTAAGTATGTGTAAGTGCATGTAAGCACAAGTAAGTGCGAGTAAGTATGTATAAGTGCATGTTAGTGGGTGTAAGTACGTGTAAGTACAAGTAAGTGCGTGTAAGTACGTGTAAGTGCATGTACGTGCGTGTAAGTACGTGTAAGTGTGTGGAAGTGCATGTAAGTACGTGTACGTACGTGTAAGTGCGTGTAAGTACGTGTACCTTTGTGTGAGTGCTTATAACTGCGTGTAAGTGCATATAAGTGTGTGTAAGTACGTGTAAGTGCGGTTTAAGTTCGTGTAAGTGCGTGTAAGTGCGTTTCAGTGCGTGTAAGTGCGGTTTAAGTGCGTGGAATTTCGTGTACGTTCGTGTAAGTGTGCGTAAGTATGTATAAGTGCGTGTAAGTACGTGTAAGTACATGTAAGTGCGTGTAAGTACGTGTAAGTGCGTGTCAGTGTGTGTAAGTGCATGTAATTACGTGTAAGTACGTGTAGGTACGTGTAATTTTGTGTAAGTGCATGTAAGTACGTGTTAGTGTGTGTAAGTGCGTGTACGTGTGTGTAAGTGCATGCAAGTGTGTGTAAGTATGTGTAAGTTCGAATACGTGTGTGTAAGTGCGTCTAAGTGCGTGTAAGTTTGTGCAAGTGCGTGTAAGTGTGTGTACGTTTGTGTAAGTGCGTATAAGTGCGTGTAAGTGTGTGTTAGTGCATGTAAGTGCGTGTAAGTGCATGTACGTTCGTGTTAGTATGTGTCAGTGTGTGTACATTCGTGTAAGTGCGTATAAGTATGTGTAAGTATGTGTAAGTACGTGTAAGTACGTGTAAGTTTGTGCAAGTACGTGTAAGTGCGTCTAAGTGCGTGTAAGTGTGTGTAAGTGTGTGTAAGTGCGTGTAAGTACGTGTAAGTTTGTGCAAGTACGTGTAAGTGCGTCTAAGTGCGTGTAAGTGTGTGTAAGTGTGTGTAAGTGCATGTAAGTGCGTGTAAGTGCATGTACGTTCGTGTTAGTATGTGTCAGTGTGTGTACATTCGTGTAAGTGCGTATAAGTATGTGTAAGTATGTGTAAGTACGTGTAAGTACGTGTAAGTTTGTGCAAGTACGTGTAAGTGCGTCTAAGTGCGTTTAAGTGTGTGTAAGTGTGTGTAAATGCATGTAAGTGCGTGTAAGTGCGTGTAAGTGTGTGTAAGTTCTCGTAAGTGTGTGTAAGTATGTGTAAGTGTGTGTAAGTTTGTGTAAGTGCGTGTAAGTGCGTGTAAGTGCATGTAAGTGCATGTAAGTGCATGTAAGTACGTGTAAGTGCGTGTAAGTGTGTGTAAATGTGTGTAAGTATGTGTAAGTACGTGTAAGTGCACGTAGGTGTGTGCGAGTGCGTGTAGGTGCACGTACGTTTGTATAGGTGCATGTAAGTACGTGTAAGTGCGTGTAAGTATGTGTAAGTGCGTGTAAGTGTGTGTAAGTATGTCTAAGTGCGTGTAAGTGCATGTAAGTGCGTGTAAGTTTGTGTAAGTACATGTAAGTGTGTGTATGTGTGTGTAAGTATGTTTAAGTGCGTACAAGTGTGTGTCAGTGTGTGTAAGTGCGTATAAGTGCGTGTATATATGTATAAGTGCGTGTAAGTGCGTATAAGTGCGTGTAAGTACGTGTAAGTGTGTGCAAGTACGTGTAAGTTTGTGTAAGTGCGTGTAAGTGCGTGAAAGTGTGTGTAAGTGTGCAAGTGCGTGTAATTGCGTGTTAGTGCGTATAAGTATATGTAAGTGCGTGAAAGTTCGTATAGCTACGTGTAAGTTCATGTAAGTGCGCGAAGGCATGTATAAGTATGAGTTCTTGTGTGTACGTGGATGTAAGTGCATGTAAGTGCGTGTAAGTGTGTGTAAGTATGTGTACGTGCGTATAAGTGCATGTAAGTGCGTGTAAGTTCATGTAAGTACGTGTAAGTGCATGTAAGTACGTGTAAGTGCGTGTAAAATTGTGTAAGTGCGTGTAAGTACGTGTAAGTGTGTGCAAGTGCGTGTAAGTGCGTGTAAGTGCTCATATGTGCGTGTAAGTACGTGTAAGTGCGTATAAGTACGTGTTTCTTTGTGTAAGTGTGTGTAAGTGCGTGTAAGTACGTGTAAGTGTGTGCAAGTGCGTGTAAGTGCGTGTAAGTGCTCATATGTGCGTGTAAGTACGTGTAAGTGCGTATAAGTACGTGTTTCTTTGCGTAAGTGTGTGCAAGTGTGTATAAGTGGATATAAGTGGGTGTAAGTGCATGTAAGTGCGTGTAAGTACGTGTAAGTGCGTGTAAGTACGTGTAAGTTTGTGTAAGTTTGTAAAAGTGCGTGTAAGTGCATGTAAGTGTGTGTAAGTGCGTGTAATTATGGTTTAAGTTCGTGTAAGTGCGTGTAAGTGCGTGTAAGTACGTGTAAGTGCGTCTAAGTGCGTCTAAGTGCGTGTAAGTTTGTGCAAGTGCGTGTAAGTGCAGTTTAAGTTTGTGTAAGTGCCTATAAGTGCGTGTAAGTGCGTATAAGTGTGTGTAAGTACGTGTAAGTGCGTGTACGTGCATGTAAGTGCGTTTAAGTATGTGTAAGTGCATGTACGTGCGTGTAAGTGCGTGTACATTTGTGTAAGTGCGTATAAGTGCATGTAAGTGCGTGTAAGCATGTGCAAGTATGTGTAAGTGTGTGTACGTGCAAGTAAGTGCGTGTAAGTATGTGTGAGTGTATGTAAGCATGAGTAAGTGCGTGTAAGTACGTGTAAGTACGTGTTAGTGGGTGTAAGTACGTGTAAGTGCAAGTAAGTGCGTGAAAGTACGTGTAAGTGTGTGTATGTGCGGGTAAGTGTGTGTAAGTGTGTGTAAGTGCGTGTAAGTACATGTAAGTGCGTGTAAATGTGTGTAAGTATGTGTATGTTTGTGTAAGTTCATGCAACTGCGTGTAAGTGCATTGAAGTGTGTATACGTACGTGTAAGTATGGTTTAAGTTCGTATCAGTGCGTGTAAGTGCGTGTAGGTGCGTGTAAGTACGGTTTAAGTGCGTGGGATTTCGTGGGATTTCGTGTAAGTGCGTGTAAGTGCGGGTAAGTGCGTGTAAGTGTGTGTAAGTCTGTGTAAGTGCGTATCAGTATGTAGAAGTGTGTATAAGTGCCTGTAAGTACGTGTAAGTGCGCGTAAGTGCGTGTAAGTGCGTATTAGTGCATGTAAGTGCGTGTACATGGGTGTAAGTGCGTGTAAGTGTGTGTAAGTATGTGTAAGTGTGTGTAAGTGCATGTAAGTGCGTCTAGGTGTGTGTATGTTCGTGCAAGTGCGTGTAAGTGCATGTAAGTTTGTGTAAGTGTGTGTGTGTGCGTGTAAGTGCGTGTAAGTCCGTGTTAGTGCATGTAAGTGCGTGTAAGTGCACGTAAGTTCGTGTAGGTGCGTGTAAGTACGTGTAAGTGCGTGTAAGTATGTATAAGTGCATGTAAGTATGTGTAAGTACGTGTAAGTGCGTGTAAGTGCGTGTAAGTGCATGTAAGTACGTGTAAGTACGTGTAAGTACGTGTAAGTGTGTCTAAGTATGTGTAAGTATATGTAAGCACACGTAAGTGCGTGTAAGTATGTATAAGTGCATGTTAGTGGGTCTTAGTGCGTGTAAGTGCAAGTAAGAGTGTGTAAGTATGTGTAAGTACGTGTACGTGCGTGTAAGTACGTGTAAGTGTGTGTAAGTGCATGTAAGTGCGTGTAAGTGCGTGTAAGTGCGTGTAAGTACGTGTACGTTTGTGTAAGTGCTTATAACTGCGTGTAAGTGCGTATAAGTGTTTGTAAGTACGTGTAAGTGCGGTTTAAGTTTGTGTAAGTGCGTGTAAGTGCGTTTCAGTGCGTGTAAGTGTGGTTTAAGTACGTGTAATTTCGTGT
>SZWC01011544.1:54913-66139 GCA_023375785.1 Penium margaritaceum | reverse complement strand
CGTGTAAGTACGTGTAAGTACGTGTAAGTGTGTGTAAGTATGTGTAAGTGTATGTAAGCACACGTAAGTGCGTGTAAGTACGTATAAGTGCATGTTAGTGGGTCTAAGTGCGTGTAAGTGCAAGTAAGAGTGTGTAAGTATGTGTAAGTACGTGTACGTGCGTGTAAGTACGTGTAAGTGTGTGTAAGTGCATGTAAGTGCGTGTAAGTGCGTGTAAGTGCGTGTAAGTACGTGTACGTTTGTGTAAGTGCTTATAACTGCGTGTAAGTGCGTATAAGTGTTTGTAAGTACGTGTAAGTGCGGTTTAAGTTTGTGTAAGTGCGTGTAAGTGTGTTTCAGTGCGTGTAAGTGTGGTTTGAGTACGTGTAATTTTGTGTTAGTTTGTGTAAGTGCGTGTAAGTACGTGTAAGTGCGTGTTAGTGCGTGTAAGTGCATGTAAGTGCGTATAAGTACGTGTAAGTGTGTGTCAGTGTGTGTAAGTGCATATAAGTACGTGTAAGTACGTGTACGTGCATGTAACTTCGTGTAAGTGCATGTAAGTGCGTGTTAGTGCGTGTAAGTGCGTGTACATGTGTGTAAGTGCATGTAAGTGCATGTAAGTGTGTGTAAGTGCGTCTAAGTGCGTGTAAGTTCGTGCAAGTGTGTGTAAGTGTGTGTAAGTTCGTGTAAGTGCGTGTAAGTGCGTGTAAGTGCGTGTAAGAATGTGTTAGTGCATGTAAGTGCGTGTAAGTGCGTGTACGTTCGTGTAAGTATGTGTTAGTGTCTGTACATTCGTGTAAGTGCGTATAAGTACGTGTAAGTGTGTGTAAGTTCGTGTTAGTACGTGTAAGTTTGTGTAAGTGCGTGTAAGTATGTGTAAGTGCGTTTAAGTGCGTGTAAGTATGTGTAAGTGCGTGTAAGTGCGTGTAAGTGCGTGTAAGTGTGTGTAAGTTTGTGTAAGTGCGTGTAAGTGCGTGTAAGTGCATGTAAGTGCATGTAAGTGCATGTAAGTACGTGTAAGTGCGTTGAAATGCGTGTAAGTGTGTGTAAGTGCATGTAGGTGCGTGGAGTGCGTGTAAGTGCGTGTAAGTGCATGTAGGTGCGTGGAGTGCGTGTAAGTGCACGCATGTTTGTGTAGGTGCGTGTAAGTTTGTGTAAGTGCGTGTAAGTATGTGTAAGTTTGTGTAAGTGCATGTAAGTGCGTGTAAGTGGATGTAAGTTCATGTAAGAGCGTGTAAGTGCGTGTAAGTGCGTGTAAGTGCGTGTAAGTGCGTGTAAGTGCTTGTAAATGCGTGTAAGTTTGTGTAAGTGCATGCAAGTGTGTGTAAGTATGTGTAAGTGCATACAAGTGTGTGTCAGTGCATGTAAGTGTGTGTAAGTGCGTGTATGTATGTAGAAGTGTGTGTAAGTGCGTGTAAGTGCGTATAAGTGCATGTAAGTGCGTGCAAGTGTGTGTAAGTGCGTGTAAGTGTGTGTAAGTACGTGTAAGTTCGTGTAAGTGTGTGTAAGTGTGTGTAAGTGTGTGTAAGTGTGTAAGTGCGTGTAAGTGCATGTTAGTGCGTGTAAGTATGTGTAAGTGCGTGTAAGTGTGTGTAAGTGTGTGTAAGTGTGTAAGTGCGTGTAAGTGCATGTTAGTGCGTGTAAGTATGTGTAAGTGCGTGTAAGTTCGTATAAGTGCGTGTAAGTTTGTGTAAGTACGTGTAGGCGTGTATACGTATGATTTCGTGCATATAAGTGCGTGTAAGTGCGTGTAAGTGTGTGTACGTGTGTGTAAGTTTGTATAAGTGCGTGTAAGTGCGTGTAGGTGCGTGTAAGTGCGTGTAAGTGAGTGTAAGTGTGTGTAAGTGTGTGTAAGTACGTATAAGTACGTGTAAGTATGTGTAAGTGTTTATAAGTGTGTGTCAGTACGTGTAAGTACGTGTAAATGTATATAAGTGCGTGTAAGTGCATGTAAGTGCGTGTAAGTGCGTGTAAGTGTGCGTACGTGCGTGTAAGTACGTATAAGTGCGTGTAAGTTCGTGTAAGTACGTTTAAGTGCGTGCAAGTACGTGTAAGTGCATGTTAGTTTGTGTACGTGCGTGTAAGTGTGTGTAAGTGCATGTAAGTGCTTATAAGTACGTGTAAGTGCTCGTATGTGCGTGTAAGTACGTGTAAGTGCGTGTAAGTGCGTGTAACTTTGTGTAAGTGCGTGTAAGTGTGTGTAAGTGGATGTAAGTGCGTGTAAGTGCATGTAAGTGCGTGTAAGTGCGTGTAAGTGGATGTAAGTGTGTGTAAGTGGATGTAAGTGCGTGTAAGTGCATGTAAGTGCGTGTAAGTGCGTGTAAGTGGATGTAAGTGTGTGTAAGTGGATGTAAGTGCGTGTAAGTGCATGTAAGTGCGTGTAAGTGCGTGTAAGTGGATGTAAGTGTGTGTAAGTGGATGTAAGTGCGTGTAAGTGCATGTAAGTACGTGTAAGTATGTGTAAGTGCGTGTAAGTACGTATAAGTTTGTGTAAGTGCGTATAAGTGCGTGTAAGTGCATGTAAGTGTGTGTAAGTGCGTGTAAGTACGGTTTAATTTCGTGTAAGTGTGTGAAAGTGTGTGTAAGTGTGTGTAAGTGCGTGTAAGTGGAGTTCAAGTACGTGTAATTTTGTGTAAGTTCGTGTAAGTGCGTGTAAGTGTGTGTAAGTGCGTGTAAGTGTGTCTTAGTGCGTCTAAGTACATGTAAGTTTGTGCAAGTGCGTGTAAGTGTAGTTTAAGTTCGTGTAAGTGCGTAAAAGTGCGTGTAAGTGCGTGTAAGTATGTGTAAGTGCGTGTAAGTGCGTGTAAGTACGTTTAAGTATATGTAAGTGTGTGTAAGTGTGTGTAAGTGCGTATAAGCTTGTGTAAGTGCGTATAAGTGTGTGTAAGTGTGGTTAAGTATATGTAAGTACGTATAAGGATGTGTAAGTGCAAGAAAGTGTGTGTAAGTATGTGTACATGCATGTAAGCATGTGTAAGTGCGTGTAAGTGCGTGTAAGTGCGTGTAAGTGGATGTAAGTGTGTGTAAGTGCAAGTAAGTATGTATATGTACGTGTAAGTGCGTGTTAGTGTGTGTAAGTGCGTGTAAGTGCGTGTAAGTGCATGTAAGTGTGTGTAAGTGTGTATAAGTACGTGTAAGTACGTTTAAGTTCGTGTAAGTACGTGTAAGTGCGTGTAAGTGCGTGTAAGTGGATTTAAATGTGTGTAAGTGCGTGTAAGTGCGCTTTAAGTTCATGTAAGTGCGTGTAAGTGCGTTTAAGTGCATGTGAGTGCGTGTAAGTGCATGTAAGTACAGGTTAAGTGTGTGTAATATTCTGTAAGTTTGTGTAAGTGCATGTAAGTATGTGTAAGTATGTGTAAGTACATGTAAGTGCATGTAAGTGTGTGTAAGTGCATGTAAGTGCGTGTAAGTGTGTGTAAGTACGTGTAAGTGTGTGTAAGTATGTATAGGTACGTGTAATTTTGTGTAAGTGCGTGTAAGTGCGTGTTAGTGCGTGTAAGTGCGTGTAAGTGCGTGTAAGTACGAGTAAGTGCATGTAAGTGCGTCTAAGTACGTGTAAGTTTGTGCAAGTGCATGTAAGTGCGTGTAAGTTCGTGTAAGTACGTGTAAGTACGTGTAAGTGCGTGTAAGTGTGTGTAAGTATGTAGAAGTATGTATACGTGCGTGTAATTGCATGTAAGTGTATGTAAGTGCGTGTAAGTGCATGTAAATGCATGTAAGTGCGTGTAAGTTCGTGTATGTGCGTGTTAGTGCATGTACCTTCATGTAGGTGCGTGTAAGTGCATTTAAGTGCGTGTAAGTGCGTGTAAGGTACGTGTAAGTTTGTGTAAGTGTTTGTAAATGGGTTTAAGTGCGTGTTAGTACGTGTAAGTGTGTGGAAGTGCGTGTAAGTTTGTGTAAGAGTGTGTAAGTATGTGTAAGTGCGTGTACGTGCGTATAAGTACGTGTAAGTGTTCGTATGTGCGTGTAAGTGTATATAAGTGTCTGTAAGTGCGTGCAACTTTGTGTAAGTATGTGCAAGTGCGTGTAAGTGCATGTAAGTGCGTGTAAGTGCATGTAAGTACATGTAAGTGCGTTTAAATGCGTGTAAGTGCGTGTACGTGCGTGTAATTACATGTAGGTGCATGTGAGTGCGCATAAGTTCCTGTAGGTATGTGTAAGTACGTGTCAGTGCGTGTAAGTATGTATAAGTGTGTGTATGTGCGTATACCTGTGTGTAAGTGGATGTAAGAGTGTGTAAGAGCGTGTAAGTGCGTGTAAGAGCATGTAAATGCGTGTAAGTACGTGTAAGTATGTGTAAGTTTGTGTAAGTGTGTGTAAGTGCGTGTAAGTGTGTGGAAGTGCTTGTAAGTATGTGTAAGTACGTGTAAGTGTGTGTAAGTGCGTATAAGTGCGTGTAAGTGCGTGTAAGTGCATGTAAGTACGTGTAAGTTTGTGTAAGTGCATCTAAGTGTGTGTAAGTGTGTGTAAGTATGTGTAAGTGCGTACAAGTGCGTGTCAGTGCATGTAAGTGCGTGTAAGTGCGTATATGTATGTATAAGTGCGTGTAAGTGCATATAAGTGCGTATAAGTGTGTGTAAGTGCGTGTAAGTGCGTGTAAGTGCGTGTAAGTGCATGTAAGTGCATGTAAGTGTGTGTAAGTGCATGTAAGTGCTTGTAAGTACGTGTAAGTGATCGTATGTGCGTGTAAGTACGTGTAAGTGCGTATAAGTGCGTGTAACTTTGTGTAAGTACGTGCAAGTGTGTGTAAGTGGATGTAAGTGCGTGTAAGTGCATGTAAGTGCATGTAAGTGTGTGTAAGTGCGTGTAAGTGTGTGTAAATACGTGTAAGTTTGTTTAAGTGTGTGTAAGTGTGTGTAAGTGTGTTTAAGTGTGTAAGTGCGTGTAAGTGCATGTTAGTGCGTGTAAGTATGTGTAAGTGCGTGTAAGTTCGTATAAGTGTGTGTAAGTTCGTGTAAGTACGTGTAGGCATATATACGTATGATTTTGTGTGTGTAAGTGCGTGTATGTGCGTGTAAGTGTGTGTAAGAGTGTGTAAGTTTGTGTAAGTGCGTGTAAGTGCGTGTAGGTGCGTGTAAGTGCGTGTAAGTGCGTGTAAGTGTGTGTAAGTGTGTGTAAGTGCGTGTAAGTAGATGTAAGTATGTGTAAGTGTGTATAAGTGCGTGTCAGTACATGTAAGTACGTGTAAATGTGTAGAAGTGCGTGTAAGTGCATGTAAGTGTGTGTAAATGCATGTAAGTGTGTGTACGTGCATGTAAGTAGGTATAAGCGCGTGTAAGTTCCTGTAAGTGCGTTTAAGTGCGTGTAAGTACGTGTAAGTGCGTGTAAGTTTGTGTACGTATGTGTAAGTGTGTGTAAGTGCATGTAAGTGCTTGTAAGTACGTGTAAGTGATCGTATGTGCGTGTAAGTACGTGTAAGTGCGTATAAGTGCGTGTAACTTTGTGTAAGTACGTGCAAGTGTGTGTAAGTGGATGTAAGTGCGTGTAAGTGCATGTAAGTACGTGTAAGTTTGTGTAAGTGCGTGTAAGTACGTGTAAGTTTGTGTAAGTGCGTATAAGTGCGTGTAAGTGCATGTAAGTGTATGTAAGTGCGTGTAAGTACGGTTTAAGTTCGTGTAAGTGCGTGTAAGTGTGTGTAAGTGCGTGTAAGTGCGTGTAAGTGCAGTTTAAGTGCGTGTAATTTTGTGTAAGTTCGTGTAAGTGCGTGTAAGTGCGTGTAAGTGCAGTTTAAGTGCGTGTAATTTTGTGTAAGTTCGTGTAAGTGCGTGTAAGTGCGTGTAAGTGCGTGTAAGTGTGTCTAAGTGCATCTGAGTACATGTAAGTTTGTGCAAGTACGTGTAAGTGTAGTTTACGTTCGTGTAAGTGCGTAAAAGTGCGTGTAAGTGCGTGTAAGTATGTGTAAGTGTGTGTAAGTACGTGTAAGTGCGTTTAAGTATGTCTAAGTGCGTGTAAGTGTGTGTAAGTACGTGTAAGTTCGTGTATGTGCGTATAAGTATGTGTAAGTGTGTGTAAGTACATGTAAGTACGTGTAAGTACGTGTAAGTGCAAGAAAGTGTGTGTAAGTATGTGTACGTGCATGTAAACATGTGTAAGTGTGTGTAAGTGCGTGTAAGTGCGTGTAAGTGGATGTAAGTGTGTGTAAGTGCAAGTAAGTACGTATAAGTACGTGTAAGTGCGTGTTAGTATGTGTAAGTACGTGTAAGTGCGTGTAAGTGTGTGTAAGTGCAAGTAAGTACGTATAAGTACGTGTAAGTGCGTGTTAGTATGTGTAAGTACGTGTAAGTGCGTGTAAGTGCGTGTAAGTGTGTGTAAGTGTGTATAAGTACGTGGAAGTATGTTTAAGTTTGTGTAAGTGCGTGTAAGTGCGTGTAAGTGCGTTTTAGTGTGTGTAAGTGCGTGTAAGTACGCTTTAAGTTCATGTAAGTGCGTGTAAGTGCGTGTAAGTGCGTATGAGTGCGTGTAAGTGCATGTAAGTGCAGGTTAAGTGTGTGTAATATCATTTAAGTGCGTGTAAGTGCATGTAAGAACGTGTAAGTATGTGTAAGTACATGTAAGTGCATATAAGTGTGTGTAAGTGCATCTATGTGAGTGTAAGTGTGTGTAAGTACGTGTAAGTGCGTGTAAGTGTGTATAGGTACGTGTAATTTTGTGTAAGTGCGTGAAAGTACGTGTAAGTGCGTGTAAGTGCGTGTAAGTGCGTGTAAGTACATGTAAGTACGTGTAAGTGCATGTAAGTGCGTCTAAGTGCGTGTAAGTTTGTGCAAGTGCATGTAAGTGAGTGCGAGTTCGTGTAAGTGCGTGTAAGTACGTGTAAGTGCGTGTAAGTGCGTGTAAGTGCGTGTAAGTACATGTAAGTACGTGTAAGTGCATGTAAGTGCGTCTAAGTGCGTGTAAGTTTGTGCAAGTGCATGTAAGTGCGTGTAAGTTCGTGTAAGTGCGTGTAAGTACGTGTAAGTGTGTGTAAGTGTGTGTAAGTATGTAGAAGTGTGTGTAAGTGCGTGTAATTGCATGTAAGTGTATGTAAGTGCGTGTAAGTGCGTGTAAATGCGTGTAAGTGCGTGTAAGTTTGTGTATGTGCGTGTTAGTACGTGTACATTCATGTAGGTGCGTGTAAGGGCCTGTAACTGCGTGTAAGTGCGTGTAAGGTGCGTGTAAGTTTGTGTAAGTGTGTGTAAATGGGTTTATTTGTGTGTAAGTGCATGTAAGTGCCTGTAAGTGCGTGTAAGTTTTTGTAAGTGTGTGTAAGTGCGTGTAAGTGTGCGTAAGTGTGTATAAGTGCGTGTAAGTGCTCGTATGTGCATGTAAGTGCATGTAAGTTTGTGTAAGTACGTGTAGCTTTGTTTGAGTATGTGCAAGTGCGTGTAAGTGCATGTAAGTACGTGTAAGTGCGTTTAAACACGTGTACGTGTGTGTAATTACATGTAGGTGCATGTAAGTGCACGTAACTTCCTCTAGGTATGTGTAAGTACGTGTCAGTGCACGTAAGCATGTGTAAGTGTGTGTATGTGCGTATACCTGTGTGTAAGTGGATGTAAGAGCGTGTAAGAGCGTGTAAGTGTGTGTAAGAGCGTGTAAATGCGTGTAAGTACGTGTAAGTACATGTAAGTGTGTGTAAGTGCATGTAAGTGTGTATAAGTACGTACAAGTACGTGTAAGTGCGTGTAAGTGCGTGTTAGTGCGTGTAAGTACGTGTAAGAGCGTGTAAGGGCATGTAAGTACGTGTAAGCGTGGTTTATGTTTGTGTACGTGGGTGAAGGTGTGTGCAAGTACGTGTAAGTTCATGTAAGTACGTGTAAGTGTGTGTAAGAGCGTGTAAGTGCGTGTAAGTGCGTGTAAGCGCGTGTAAGTGCAGTTTAAGTTCGTGTAAGTACGTGTAAGTGTGTGTAAGTTTGTGTAAGTACGTGTAAGTCCGTGTAAGTACGTGTAAGTACGTGTAAGTACGTGTAAGTACAAGTAAGTGCATGTAAGTACGTGTAAGTGCATGTAAGCATGTGTAAGTGCGTGTAAGTACGTGTAAGTGCGTGTACGTGGGTGTAAGTGCATGTAAGTGCGTGTAAGAATGTGTCAGCGCGTGTACGTGCATGTAAGTGTGTGTAAGTGTATATAAGTGCGGTTTAAGTTCGCATAAGTGCGTGTAAGTGCGTGTATGTTTGTGTACATGCGTGTAAGTGCGTGTAACTGCGTGTAAGTACGTGTAAGTATGTGTAAGTCATGTAAGTGCAAGTAAGTGCATGTAAGTACGTGTAAGTACATGTAAGTACGTGTAAGTGCATGTAAGCACGTGTAAGTGCGTGTTAGTACGTGTAAGTGCGTGTAAGTGGGTGTAAGTTCGTGGAAGTGCAAGTAAGTGCGTTTAAGTACGTGTAAGTGCGTGTCAGTGTGTGTAAGTGCGTGTAAGTGCGTGTAAGTGCATGTAAGTACGTGTAAGTGTATGTACATATGTGTAAGTACTTGTAAGTGCGCGTAAGTGTGTGTCAGTGTGTGTAAGTGCAGTTTAAGTGTGTGTATATTCGTGTAAGTTCGTGTAAGTGTGTGTAAGTACGTGTAAGTGTGTCTAAGTACATGTAAGTGCGTGTAAATATATGTTAGTGCGTGTAAGTGTGTGTAAGTGCGTGTAAGTGTGTATAGGTGCGTGTAATTTTGTGTAAGTGCGTGTAAGTGCATGTTTGTGCGTATAAGTACGTGTAAGTGTGTGTAAGTGCGTGTAAGTACGTATAAGTGTGTGTAAGTGCGTATATGTGCGTGTAAGAGTGTCTAAGTGCATGTAAGATCCTGCAAGTGAGTGTAAGTGCGTGTAAGTTTGTATATGTGCGTGTAAGTGCGTGTAAGTGCGTGTAAGTGTGTGTAAGTGCATGTAAGTACGTGTAAGTGCGTGTAAGTACGTGTAAGTGTGTACAAGTGCGTGTAAGTTCGTGTAAGTACGTGTTAGTAAGTGTACGTTCGTGTAAGTGCGTGTAAGTGTGTGTAAGTACGTGTAAGTGCGTGTAAGCGCGTGTAAGTTCGTGTAAGTGCATGTAAGTGCATGTAAGTGCATGTCAGTGCGTGTAAGTGTGTGTAAGTACGTGTAAGTGCGTGTAAGTGCATGCAAGAGCATGTAAGTGTGTGTAAGTGTGTGTAAGTATTTATAAGTATGTGTAAGTGCGTGTAAGTGCGTGTAAGAGCGTGTAAGTTCGTGTAAGTGCGTGTAAGTGCATGTAAGTGCGTATAAGTGCATGTAAGCGCACGTAAGTGCATGTAAGTGCGTGTAAGTGCATGTAAGTGCATGTAAATGCGTGTAAGTGTGTGTAAGTGCGTGTAAGTACATGCAGGTCCGTGTAAGTGTGTGTAAGTACACGTAAGTTTGTGTAAGTACGTGTAAGTATGTGTAAGTGCGTGTAAGTGCGTATAAGTGGATGTAAGTTTGTATAAGAGGGTGTAAGTGCGTGTAAGTACGTGTAAGTACGTGTAAATGCATGTAAGTTTGTGTAAGTGTGTGTAAGTGCGTGTAAGTGCTGGTAAGTGTGTGCAAGTGTGTGTAAGTGTGTGTAAGTGCGTGTAAGTGCGTGTAAGTGCGTATAAGCATGTGTAAGTGAATGTAAGTGCTTGTAAGTGCATGTAAGTGTGTATAAGTGTGTGTCAGTGTGTAAGTGCATGTACGTGCGTGTAAGTGTATATAAGTACGTGTAAGTGCATGTAAGTTCGTATAAGTGCGTGTACGTTCGTGTAAGTGCGTGTAAGCATGTGTAAGTACGAGTTTGTGCATATAAGTGCGTGTAAGTGCGTTTAAGTACGTGTAAGTGTGTGTAAGTGCGTGTAAGATCATGTTAGTGCATGTAAGTGCGTGTAAGTGTGTATAAGTACGTGTAAGTGCGTGTTTGTGCATATAAGTGCATGTTAGTACGTGGAAGTGCGTGTAAGTTTGTGTAAGTGCGTGTAAGTACGTGTATGTGCGTGTAAGTATGTGTAAGTGCGTATAAAAGCGTGTCTGTGTGTGTAAGTGCGTGTTAGTGCGTGTATGTATATATAAGTATGTATGAATACGTGTAAGTGTGTGTGAGTGCGTGTAAGTGGGTGTAAGTGCATGTAAGTGCAGTTTACGTTCGTATAAGTGTGTGTAAGTGCATGTAAGGTCATTGAAGTGCGTGTAAGTGCGCGTAAGTGCGTGTAAGTACGTGGAAGTACGTGTAAGTGCGTGTAAGTACGTGTAAGTGCATGTATGCACATGTAAGTGCATGTAAGTGAGTGTGTGTAAGTGTAAGTAAGTGTGTGTAAATACGTGTAAGTGTGTGTAAGTGCGTGTAAGTGCGTGTAATTGCATGTAAGTGCATATAAGTACGTGTAAGTCCATGTAAGTACGTGTAATTTCGTGTAAGTGCGTGTAAGTGCATGTAAGTGTGTGTAAGTGTGTGTAAGTGCGTGTACGTGGGGTTTAAGTTCGTGTAAAAATGTGTAAGTGCATGTAAGTGTGTGTCACTGCGTGTAAGTGTGGTTTAAGTGCGTATGATTTTGTGTAAGTTCGTGTAAGTGTGTGGAAGTGCGTGTAAGTGCGTACAAGTACGTATAAGTGCGTGTAAGTATGTATAAGTGCATGTAAGTATGTGTAAATACGTGTACGTACGTGTAAGTGCATGTAAGTGCGTGTTAGTTTATGTAAGTGTGTGTAAGTGCGTGTAAGTGCGTGTAGGTGCGTGTAATTTTGTGTAAGTGCGTGTCAGTACGTGTTAGTGGGTGTAAGTACGTGTAAGTGTGTGTAAGTGCATGTACGTGCGTGTAAGTGTGTATAAGTGCGTGCAAGTGTGTGTAAGTATGTCTAAGTGTGTGTAAGTTCATGCAAGTACGTATAAGTGTGTGTAAGTTCATGTAAGTGCGTGTAAGTGCATGTAAGGGTGTGTAAGTGTGTGTAAGTGCGTGTGAATGCGTGTACTTGTATGTAAGTGCAGTTTAAGTTTGTGTAAGTATGTGTAAGTGCGTGTAAATTTGTGTAAGTATATGTAAGTGCATGTAAGTGCATGTAAGTACGTGTGAGTACGTGTAAGTACGTGTAAGTGCAAGTAAGTGCGTGTAAGTATGTGTAAGTGTATGTAAGCACGAGTAAGTGCGTGTAAGTACATGTAAGTGCGTGTAAGTGCAAGTAAGTGCGTGTAAGTACGTATAAATGCGTGAAAGTGCATGTAAGTGCGTGTAAGTGTGTGTAAGTACGTGTAAGTGCGCGTAAGTGCGTGTAAGTGTGTGTAAGTACGTGTATGTTTGTGTAAGTGCGTGTAACTA
>SZWC01011544.1:39600-54709 GCA_023375785.1 Penium margaritaceum | reverse complement strand
CGTGTAAGTGCAAGTAAGTGCGTGTAAGTATGTGTAAGTGTATGTAAGCACGAGTAAGTGCGTGTAAGTACATGTAAGTGTGTGTTAGTGGGTGTAAGTGCGTGTAAGTGCAAGTAAGTGCGTGTAAGTATGTGTAAGTGTATGTAAGCACGAGTAAGTGCGTGTAAGTACATGTAAGTGTGTGTTAGTGGGTGTAAGTGCGTGTAAGTGCAATTGAGTGCATATAAGTACGTATAAATGCGTGAAAGTGCATGTAAGTGCGTGTAAGTGTGTGTAAGTACGTGTAAGTGCGCGTAAGTGCGTGTAAGTGTGTGTAAGTACGTGTATGTTTGTGTAAGTGCGTGTAACTATGTGTAAGTGCGTTTAAGTGTGTGTAAGTGCGTGTAAGTGTGGTTTAAGTTCATGTTAGTGCGTGTAAGTACGTGTCAATGCGTGTAAGTGCGGTTTAAGTGAGTGTAATTTCGTGTAAGTACGTGTAAGTTCGTGTAAGTACGTGTAAGTGCATGTAAATGCGTGTAAGTGCGTGTAAGTGCGTGTCAGTGTGTGTAAGTGCGTGTAAGTGCTTGTAAGTAGGTGTGGGTACCTGTAAGTTTGTGTAAGTACGTGTAAGTGCGTGTTAGTATGTGTAAGTGCGTGTACGTGTGTGTAAGTGCGTGTAAGTGTGTGTAAGTGCGTGTAAAAGCGTGTAAGTGCGTCTAAGTGCGTGTAAGTTTGTGCAAGTGCATGTAAGTGCATGTAAGGTTGTGTAAGTGTGTGTAAGTGCGTGTAAGTGTGTGTAAGTGCGTGTTAGTGCATGTAAGTGTGTGTAAGTATGTGTAAGTTTATGTAAGTGCGCGTTAGTACGTGTACATTCGTGTTAGTGTGTGTAAGTGCATATAAGTATGTGTAAGTGTGTGCAAATGCGTGTAAGTTTATGTAAGTGCGTGTAAGTGCATGTAAGTGCGTGTAAGTGCGTACAAGTGCGTGTAAATACATGTAAGTACGTGTAAGTGCGTGTAAGTGTCTGTAAGTGCTCGTAAGTGTGTGTAAGTGCGTGTAAGTACATGTAAGTGCGTGTAAGTTTATGTAAGTGTGTGTAAGTGTGTGTAAGTATGTGTAAGTGCGTGTAAGTGCATGTAAGTACGTGTAAGTGCGTGTAAGTGCGTGTAAATGCGTGAAAGTGTATGTACGTGCGTGTAACTGCATGTAGGTGCGTGTAAGTACGTATAAGTGCACGTAAGTTCGTGTAGGTGCGTGTAAGTACGTGTAAGTGCACGTAAGTTCGTGTAAGTGCTTGTACGTATGTGTAAGTACGTGTAAGTGTTTGTAAGTGCGTGTAAGTGCGTGGATATAAGTTCGTGTAAGAGCATGTAAGTACGTGTAAGTGGGTGTAAGTACGTGTAAGTGTATAGAAGTGCAGTTTAAGTTTGTGTAAGTACGTGTAAGTGCGTGTAAGTTTGTGCAAGTACGTGTAAGTGCGTGTAAGTGCATGTAAGTACGTGTAAGTATGTGTAAGTACGTGTAAGTGCAAGTAAGTGCGTGTAAGTATGTGTAAGTGCATGTAAGCACGAGTAAGTGCGTGTAAGTACGTGTAAATGCGTGTTACTAGATGTAAGTGCAAGTAAGTGCGTGTACGTACGTGTAAGTGCATGTAAGTGCGTGTAAGTACGTATAAGTGTGTGTAAGTGCGTGTAAATGTGTGCAAGTGCGTGTAAGTGCGTGTAAGTACGTGTACATATGTGTACGTGCTTGTAACTACGTGTAAGTGTGTATAAGTGTGTGTAAGTGCATGTAAGTGCGTTTTAAGTTCGTGTAAGTGTGTGTAAGTACATGTCAGTGCGTGTAAGTGTGGTTTAAGTACGTGTAGTCTTGTGTAAGTTCGTGTAAGTGTGTGTAAGTGCGTATAAGTGCGTGTAAGTGTGTGTAAGTGCGTGTAAGTGTGTGTAAGTGCGTGTAAGTGCGTGTAAGTATGTATACGTTCGTATAAGTGCGTGTAAGTGCATCTAAGTGCGTGTAAGTTTGTACAAGTACGTGTAAGTGTGTGTAAGTTCGTGTAAGTGCGTGTAAGTGTATGTAAGTGCGTGTAAGTGCGTGTTAGTGCATGTAAGTACATGTAAGTACGTGTAAGTTTGTGTAAGTATGTGTTAGTGCGTGTACATTTGTGTAAGTGCTTGTGAGTTTGTGTAAGTGCATGTAAGTGCGTGTAAGTATGTCTAAGTTTGTATACATGCATGTAAGTCTATGTAAGTGCGTGTAAGTATGTGTAAGTGTGTGTAAGTGCGTGTAAATACGTGTAAGTGCATGTAAGTGCGTATAAGTGTATGTAAGTGCTCGTAAGTGTGTGTAAGTGCGTGTAAGTGCGTGTAAGTGCGTATAAGTGCGTATAAGTTTGTGTAAGTACGTCTAAGTACGTGTAAGTGCGTGTAAGTGCATGTAAGTACGTGTAAGTGTGTGTAAGTGCATGTAAATGCGTGTAAGTGTGTGTAAGCACGTGTAAGTGCATGTAGGTGCATGTAAGTGCGTGTAAGTATGTGTAAGTGAACGTAAGTTTGTGTAGGTGCGTATAAGTGCGTGTAAGTATGTGTATGTGTGTGTAAGTGCGTGTAAGTGGATGTAAGTTCATGTAAGAGCGTGTAAGTGCGTGTAAGTGCGTGTAAGTGCGTGTAAGTGCTTGTAAATGCGTGTAAGTTTGTGTAAGTGCGTGTACGTGTGTGTAAGTGCTTGTAAATATGTGTAAGTGCGTATAAGTGTGTGTAAGTGCGAGTAGGTGCGTGTAAGTATGTAAGTGTATTAAGTGTGTGTTTGTGCGTGTAAGTGCGTATAAGTGTGTGTAAGTGCGTGTAAGTTTGTATAAGTGCGTGTAAGCATGTGTAAGTGCGATTTCGTGCGTGTAAGTGCGTGTAAGTGTGTGAAAGTGCATGTAAGTATGTATAAGTTCGTGTAAGTGCGTGTAAGTGCGTGTAAGTACGTGTAAGTACGTGTAAGTACGTGTAAGTATGTGTAAGTGTGTGTAAGTGCATGTAAGTGCGTGTACGTTTGTGTAAGTTTGTGTAAGTGCATGTAAGTATGTGTAAGTGTGTGTAAGTATGTGTAAGTACATACAAGTGTGTGTCAGTGCGTTTAAGTACGTGTAAGTGTGTATATATATATGTATAAGTACGTGTAAGTGCGTATAAGTGCGTGTAAGTGTGTGTAAGTGCGTGTAAGTGCGTGTAAGTGTGTGTAAGTGCGTGTAAGTGTGTATAAGTTTGTGTAAGTGCATGGAAGTATGTGTAAGTTCGTGTAAGTGCGTGTAAGTGTGTGTAGGTGTGTGTAAGTGAGTAAGTGCATGTAAGTGCATGTTAGTGCGTATAAGTTTGTGTAAGTGCGTGTAAGTTTGTATAAGTGCGTGTAAGTTCGTGTAAGTGCGTGTAGGCATGTATAAGTGTGAGTTCGTGCGTGTAAGTACGTATAAGTACGTGTAAGTACGTGTAAGTGTATATAAGTGCGTATAAGTTTGTGTAAGTGCGTGTAAGTGCGCACAAGTGCGTGTAAGTGTGTATAAGTGTGTTTAAGTATGTGTTAGTGCGTGTAAGTGCGTGTAAGTGCGTGTAAGTATGTGTAAGTGTATGTAAGTGCATGTAAGTTTGTGTAAGTGCGTGTAAGTTTGTGTAAGTGTGTGTAACTGCGTGTAAGTGCGTGTAAGTACGTGTAAGTGCGTGCAAGTGTGTGTAAGTACGTGTAAGTGTGTGTAAGTACAAGTAAGTGTATGTAAGTACGTGTAAGTGCGAGTAAGTGCGTGTAAGTGCGTGCAAGTGTGTGTAAGTACGTGTAAGTGTGTGTAAGTACAAGTAAGTGTATGTAAGTACGTGTAAGTGCGAGTAAGTGCGTGTAAGTGCATGAAAGTATGTGTAAGTGCGTGGAAGTGCATATAAGTATGTGTACATTCGTGCAGGTGCGTGTAAGTGCATGTAAGTACGTCTAAGTGTGTGTAAGTGTGTGTAAGTGAGTATAAGTGCGGTTTAAGTTGGTGTAACTGCATGTAAGTGCGTGTAAGTGTGTGTAAGTACGTGTAAGTGTGTGTAAGTGTGTGTAAGTGAGTATAAGTGCGGTTTAAGTTGGTGTAACTGCATGTAAGTGCGTGTAAGTGTGTGTAAGTACGTGTAAGTGCGTGTAAATGTGTGTAAGTACATGTAAGTGTGTGTATGTGCGTGTAACTTTGTGTAAGTACATGTAAGTACGTGTAAGTGTGTATAAGTACGTATAAGTGCGTGTAAGTGCGTGCAAGTGTGTGCAAGTGCATGCAAGTGCGTGCAAGTGCATGTAAGTGTGTGTAAGTGTGTGTAAGTGTATGTAAGTACCTGTAAGTGCTTGTAAGCACGTGTAAGTGCGTGTAAGTGTATGTAAGTGCGTGTAAGTTTGTGTAAGTATGTGTGAGTGCGTGTAAGTGCATGTAAATGCGTGTAAGTGGATGTAAGTACGTGTAAGTGCGTGTAAGTGCATGTAAGTGCATGTAAATGAGTGTAAGTGCATGTAAGTGCGTTTACGTGCATGTAGGTGTGTGTAAGTGCCCGTAAGTTAGTGTAGGTGCGTGTAAGTACGCGTAAGTGCGTGTAAGTATGTGTAAGTACGTATAAGTACGTGTAAGTGCGTGTAAGTGCTTGTCATTGCGTGTAAGTACGTGTAAGTGCGTGTAGGTTTGTGTAAGTGCGTGTTAGTGCGTGTAAGTGTGTGTACGTATGTGTAAGTACGTATAGTTGCATGATAGTGCGTGTATGTGGGTGTAAGTGTGTGTATGTATGTATAAGTGCGTGTAAGTAGGTGTAAGTGTGTGTAAGTGTGTGTAAGTATGTCTAAGTGTGTGTAAGTGCATAAAATTGCGTATAAGTGTGTGAAAGTACGTGTAAGTTCGTGTAAGTCTTTGTAAGTGTGTATAAGTGCGTATAAGTTTGTGTAAGTGTGTGTAAGTGCGTGTAAGTGCGTGTAAATGCATGTAAGTGCGTGTAAATACGTGTAAGTGTGTGTAAGTGTGTGTAAGTGTGTGTAAGTACGTGTAAGTACATGTAAGCATGTGTAAGTGTGTATAAGTGCGTGTCAGTACATGTAAGTACATGTAAATGTGTATAAGTGCGTGTAAGTGCATGTAAGTGTGTGTAAGTGCGTGGAAGTGTGTGTACGTGCATGTAAGTAGGTATAAGCGCGTGTAAGTTCCTGTAAGTGCGTTTAAGTGCGTGTAAGTACGTGTAAGTGCGTGTAAGTTTGTGTACGTATGTGTAAGTGTGTGTAAGTGCATGTAAGTGCTTGTAAGTACGTGTAAGTGATCGTATGTGCGTGTAAGTATGTGTAAGTGCGTATAAGTGCGTGTAACTTTGTGTAAGTACGTGCAAGTGTGTGTAAGTGGATGTAAGTGCGTGTAAGTGCATGTAAGTACGTGTAAGTTTGTGTAAGTGCGTGTAAGTACGTGTAAGTTTGTGTAAGTGCGTATAAGTGCGTGTAAGTGCATGTAAGTGTGTGTAAGTGCGTGTAAGTACGGTTTAAGTTCGTGTAAGTGCGTGTAAGTGTGTGTAAGTGCGTGTAAGTGCGTGTAAGTGCGTGTAACTTTGTGTAAGTACGTGCAAGTGTGTGTAAGTGGATGTAAGTGCGTGTAAGTGCATGTAAGTACGTGTAAGTATGTGTAAGTGCGTGTAAGTACGTGTAAGTTTGTGTAAGTGCGTATAAGTGCGTGTAAGTGCATGTAAGTGTGTGTAAGTGCGTGTAAGTACGGTTTAAGTTCGTGTAAGTGCGTGTAAGTGTGTGTAAGTGCGTGTAAGTGCGTGTAAGTGCAGTTTAAGTGCGTGTAATTTTGTGTAAGTTTGTGTAAGTGCGTGTAAGTGCGTGTAAGTGCGTGTAAGTATGTCTAAGTGCATCTGAGTACATGTAAGTTTGTGCAAGTGCGTGTAAGTGTAGTTTAAGTTCGTGTAAGTGCATAAGAGTGCGCGTAAGTGCGTGTAAGTATGTGTAAGTGCGTGTAAGTACATGTAAGTGCGTTTAAGTATGTGGAAGTGCGTGTAAGTGCGTGTAAGTACGTGTAAGTTCGTGTAAGTGCGTATACGTATGTGTAAGTGTGTGTAAGTACATGTAAGTACGTGTAAACACGTGTAAGTGCAAGAAAGTGTGTGTAAGTATGTGTACGTGCATGTAAACATGTGCAAGTGCGTGTAAGTGCGTGTAAGTGCATGTAAATGGATGTAAGTGTGTGTAAGTGCAAGTAAGTTCGTATAAGTACGTGTAAGTGCGTGTTAGTATGTGTAAGTACGTGTAAGTGCGTGTAAGTGCGTGTAAGTGTGTGTAAGTGTGTATAAGTACATGTAAGTACGTTTAAGTTTGTGTAAGTGCGTGTAAGTGCATGCAAGTACGCTTTAAGTTCATGTAAGTGCGTGTAAGTGCGTGTAAGTGCGTATGAGTGCATGTAAGTGCATGTAAGTGCAGGTTAGGTGTGTGTAATATCGTGTAAGTTCTTGTAAGTGCATGTAAGAACGTGTAAGTATGTGTAAGTACATGTAAGTGCATATAAGTGTGTGTAAGTGCATGCAAGTGCGTGAAAGTACGTGTAAGTGTGTGTAAGTGTGTGTAAGTGCGTGTAAGTACGTGTAAGTGCGGTTTATGTGGGTCTAAATTCGTGTAAATTCATGTAAATGCGTGTACGTGCGTGTAAGTGTGTGTAAGTATGTGTAAGTGTGTGTAAGTGCGTATAAGTACGTGTAAGTGTGTGTAAGTGCATGTAAGTGCGTGTAAGTGCGTGTAAGTGCGTGTAAGTGCATGTAAGTACGTGTAAGTGCGTGTAAGTTTGTGTAAGTGCGTATGAGTTTGTGTAAGTGCGTGTAAGTGCGTGTAAGTGCATGTAAGTACGTGTAAGTGCATGTAAGTTTGTGTAAGTGCGTGTAAGTGGGTGTAAGTGCGTGTAAGTGCGTGCAAGTGCGTGTAAGTGCTCGTATGTGCGTGTCAGTGCGTGTAAGTGCATGTAACTTTGTGTAAGTGCGTGCATGTGTGTGAAAGTGCATGTAAGTGCGTGTAAGTGAATGTAAGTGTGTATAAGTGCGTGTAAGTGCGCATAAGGTTATGTAAGTTCGTGTAAGTGCGTGTAAGTACATGTAAATGTGTGTAAGTCTGTATAAGTGCGGTTTAAGTTCGTGTAAGTACGTGTTAGTGCATGTAAGTACGTGTCAGTGCGTGTCAGTACGTGTAAGTGTGTGTAAGTGTAGTTTAAGTGCGTGTAATTTTGTGTAAGTTTGTGTAAGTGCGTGTAAGTGCGTGTAAGTGTGTGTAAGTGCGTGTAAGTGTGTCTAAGTGCATCTAAGTGCATGTAAGTTTATGCAAGTACGTGTAAGTGCAGTTTAAGTTCGTATAAGTGTGTGTAAGTGCGTGTAAGTGTGTGTAAGTGCGTGTAAGTGTGTCTAAGTGCATCTAAGTGCATGTAAGTTTATGCAAGTACGTGTAAGTGCAGTTTAAGTTCGTATAAGTGTGTGTAAGTTCGTGTAAGTGCATGTAAGTGCGTGTAAGTGTGTTTAAGTATGTGTAAGTGCGTGTAAGTGTGTGTAAGTACGTGTAATTTCGTGTAAGTGCGTATAAGTGTGTGTAAGTGCGTGTAAGTACGCGTACATACGTGTAAGTACGTGTAAGTGCAAGAAAGTACGTGCAAGTACGTGTACGTGCATGTAAGCATGTGTAAGTGCGTGTAAGTGCGTGTAAGTGCGTGTAAGTGGGTGTACGTGCGTGTAAGAGCAAGTAAGTACGTGTAAGTACGAATAAGTGTGTATTAGTGCGTATAAGTGTGTGTAAGTGCGTGTAAGTGCGTGTAAGTATGTGTATGTGTGTGTAAGTGCGTGTAAGTATGTGTACGTTCGTGTAAGTGCATGTAAGTGCGTGTAAGTGCGTTTAAGTGTGTGTACGTACGTGTAAGTGTGCTTTAAGTTCATGTAA
This sequence comes from Penium margaritaceum, assembly GCA_023375785.1. Classification (NCBI taxonomy): domain Eukaryota; kingdom Viridiplantae; phylum Streptophyta; class Zygnematophyceae; order Desmidiales; family Peniaceae; genus Penium; species Penium margaritaceum. The sequence goes on along the minus strand of SZWC01011544.1, from coordinate 46,792 downwards.
GTGCGTGTAGGTATAAGTGCGTATAAGTGCGTGTAAGTGCATGTAAGTGCAGGTTAAGTGCGTGTAATTTTGTGTAAGTTCGTGTAAGTGTGTGTAAGTATGTGTAAGTGTGTGAAAGCATGTAAGTGCGTGTAAGTGCGTGTAAGTGCATGTAGGTACGTGTAATTTTGTGCAAGTACGTGTAAGTGCGTGTTAGTACATGTAAGTACGTGTAAGTGCATGTAAGTGCGTGTAAGTGCGTGTAAGTGCATGTAAGTGCGTGTAAGTACGTGTAAGTGCATGTAAGTGCATCTAATTGCGTGTAAGTTTGTGCAAGTGCGTGTAAGTGCGTGTAAATGCGTGTAAGTTCGTGTAAGTACGTCTTAGTGCGTGTACGTTCATGTAGGTGCGTGTAAGTGCCTGTAAGTGCGTGCAAGTGCGTGTAAGGTGCGTGTAAGTTCGTTTAAGTGTGTGTAAATGGGTGTAAGTGCGTGTAAGTGCATGTAAGTGCGTGTAAGTGTATGTAAGTTTGTGTATGTGTGTGTAAGTGCATGTAAGTGTGCGTAAGTATGTGTAAGTACGTGTAAGTGCTTGTATGTACGTGTAAGTGCGTGTAAGTGCATGTAAGTGTGTGTAATTTCGTACAAGTGCATGCAAGTATGTGTAAGTATATGCAAGTACGTGTAAGTGCATGTAAGTGCGCGTAAGTGCGTGTAAGTGCGTGTAAGTTTGTGTAAGTGCTTGTAAGTGTGTGTAAGTACATGTACGTGCGTGTAAGTACGTGTAAGTGTGTGTAAGTGTATGTAAGTGCGTGTAAGTGTGTGTAAGTGTGTCTAAATGTGTGTAAGTGCGTGTAAGTGCGTGTAAGTACGTGTACATCTGTGTATGTGCTTGTAACTGTGTGTAAGTGTGTATAAGTGTGTATAAGTGCGTGTAAGTGTGGTTTAAGTTCGTTTAAGTGTGTGTAAGTGTGTATAAGTGTGTATAAGTGCGTGTAAGTGTGGTTTAAGTTCGTTTAAGTGTGTGTAAGTGCATGTCAGTGCATGTAAGTGCGGTTTAAGTACGTGTAATCTTGTGTAAGTTCGTGTAAGTGTGTGTAAGTGCGTGTAAGTGCGTGTAAGTGCATGGAAGTGCGTGTAAGTGTGTATAAGTGCATGTAAGTGCGTGTGAGTATGTGTAAGTTCGTATAAGTGCGTGTAAGTGCATCTAAGTGTGTGTACGTTTGTGCAAGTGCGTGTAAGTGTGTGTAAGTTCGTGTAAGTGTGTGTAAGTGCGTGTAAGTGTGTGTAAGTGCGTGTTAGTGCATGTAAGTACGTGTAAGTGCGTGTAAGCTCGTGTAAGTATGTGTTAGTACGTGTACATTTGTGTAAGTGTGTGTGAGTGTGTGTAAGTGCATGTAAGTGCGTGTAAGTACGTCTAAGTTTGTATAAGTGCGTGTAAGTGTATGTAAGTGCGCGTAAGTGCGTGTAAGTGTGTGTAAGTGTGTGTAAATATGTGTAAGTGCATGTAAGTGTGTATAAGTGTGTGTAAGTGCTCGTAAGTGTGTGTAAGTGTGTGTAAATGCGTGTAAGTGCGTATAAGTTTGTGTAAGTGCGTGTAAGTGTGTGTAAGTGTGTGTAAATATGTGTAAGTGCATGTAAGTGTGTATAAGTGTGTGTAAGTGCTCGTAAGTGTGTGTAAGTGTGTGTAAATGCGTGTAAGTGCGTATAAGTTTGTGTAAGTGCGTGTAACTGTGTGTAAGTGCGTGTAAGTGCGTGTAAGTACATGTAAGTACGTGTAAGTGTGTGTAAGTGCATGTAAATGCGTGTAAGTGTGTGTAAGCGCATGTAAGTGCATGTAGGTGCATGTAAGTGCGTGGAAGTGAACGTAAGTTCGTGTAGGTGCGTATAAGTACGTGTGAGTATGTGTAAGTGTGTGTATGTGCGTGTAAGTGGATGTAAGTTCATGTAAGAGCGTGTAAGTGCATGTAAGTGCGTGTAAGTGTGTGTAAGTGCTTGTAAATGCGTGTAAGTTTGTATAAGTGCGTGTAAGTGTGTGTAAGTGCTTGTAAGTATGTGTAAGTGCGTATAAGTGCGTGTAAGTGCGTGTAAGTGCGTGTAAGTATGTAAGTGTATTCAGTGTGTGTTTGTGCATGTAAATGCGTGTAAGTGTGTGCAAGTGCGTGTAAGTTTGTGTAAGTGCGTGTAAGCATGTGTGAGTGCGAGTTCATGCGTGTAAGTGCGTGTAAGTGTGTGTAAGTGCATGTAAGTATGTGTAAGTTCGTGTAAGTGAGTGTAAGTGTGTGTAAGTGCGTGTAAGTACGTGTAAGTACGTGTAAGTGTGTGTAAGTGTATGTAAGTGCATGTAAGTACGTGTAAGTTTGTGTAAGTTTGTATAAGTGCATGTAAGTATGTGTAAGTGTGTGTAAGTTTGTGTAAGTGTGTGTAAGTATGTGTAAGTACGTACAAGTGTGCGTCAGTGCGTGTAAGTGCGTGTAAGTATGTGTATATATGTATAAGTGCATGGAAGTATGTATAAGTGCGCGTAAGTGTGTGTAAGTGCGTGTAAGTGCGTGTAAGTGTATGTAAGTGCATGTAAGTGTGTATAAGTTTGTGTAAGTGCATGTAAGTACGTGTAAGTTCATGTAAGTGCATGTAAGTGCGTGTAAGTGTGTGTAAGTGTGTAAGTGCATGTAAGTGCGTGTTAGTACGTGTAAGTTTGTGTAAGTGCGTGTAAGTTCGTATAAGTGCGTGTAAGTTCGTGTAAGTGTGTGTAGGCATGTATAAGTGTGAGTTCGTATGTGTAAGTGCGTGTAAGTACGTGTAAGTACGTGTAAGTGTATGTAAGTGCGTGTAAGTTTGTGTAAGTGCGTGTAAGTGCGTGTAAGTACGTGTAAGTACGTGTAAGTGTATGTAAGTGCGTGTAAGTTTGTGTAAGTGCGTGTAAGTGCGTATAAGTGCGTGTAAGTGTATATAAGTGCGTTTAAGTGTGTGTTAGTGCGTGTAAGTGTGTGTAAGTGCGTGTAAGTACGTGTAAGTGTATGTAAGTGCATGTAAGTTTGTGTAAGTGCGTGTAAGTTTGTGTAAGTGCGTGTAACTGCGTGCAAGTACGTGTAAGTGCGTGCATGTGCGTGTAAGTGCGTGTAAGTGTGTGTAAGTAGAAGTAAGTGTGTGTAAGTACGTGTAATTACGAGCAAGGGCATGTAAGTGCATGAAAGTATGTGTAAGTATGTGGAAGTGCGTATAAGTATGTGTACATTCGTGCAAGTGCGTGTAAGTGCATGTAAGTACGTCTAAGTGTGTGTAAGTGTGTGTAAGTGAGTATAAGTGCAGTTAAAGTTGGTATAAGTGCGTGTAAGTGCGTGTAAGTGTGTGCAAGTACGTGTAAGTACGTGTAAATGTGTATAAGTGCGTGTAAGTGTGTGTAGGTGCGTGTAACTTTGTGTAAGTGCGTGTAAGTACGTGTAAGTATGTGTAAGTACATATAAGTGCGTGCAAGTGCGTGAAAGTGCATGCAAGTGCGTGAAAGTGCGTGTAAGTGTGTGTAAGTGTGTGTAAGTGTATGTAAGTACGTGTAAGTGCTTGTAAGCACGTGTAAGTACGTATAAGTGTGTGTAAGTGCGTGTAAGTTTGTGTAAGTATGTGTGAGTGCGTGTAAGTGCATGTAAATGCATGTAAGTGCATGTAAGTACGTGTAAGTGCGTGTAAGTACGTGTAAGTATGTGTGAGTGCGTGTAAGTGCATGTAAATGCATGTAAGTGCATGTAAGTACGTGTAAGTGCGTGTAAGTACGTGTAAGTGCGTGTAAGTGCGTGTAAATGAGTGTAAGTGCATGTAAGTACATTTAAGTGCATGTAGGTGCGTGTAAGTGCGCGTATGCTCGTGTAGGTGCGTGTAAGTACGTGTAACTACGTGTAAGTATGTGTAAGTGCGTGTAAGTACGTGTAAGTGCGTGTAAGTGCTTGTCAGTGCGTGAAAGTACGTGTAAGTGCGTGTAGGTTTGTGTAAGTGCGTGTTAGTGCGTGTAAGTGCGTGTACGTATGTGTAAGTGTGTATAATTGCATGTCAGTGCGTGTAAGTGCGTGTAAGTGTGTGTATGTATGTATAAGTGCGTGTAAGTGCGTGTAAGTACGTCTAAGTATGTGTAAGTGCGTGTAAGTATGTCTAAGTGTGTTTAAGCTTGGGCTTACGGCCTGTCCAAGCTTCGTATGGAGTGCTTGTGCCTTTGAGGCGTTTGCAGGGAAGTCTATTGAGGAGATAGCCTGCAGTATTGACCGCTTCGGCCCAAAAACCAGAGGGCAATCCCGCAGCATGAAGCATAGAGCGAGCTTTCTCCAAAAGAGTACGATTCCTACGTTCAGCTTGCCCATTTTGCTGAGGTGTATGAGATACAGTTCGCTGATGATGGATGCCGTGACTGGCATAAAAATCTGCAAGGGCTTTATTCACAAACTCTCCTCCATTGTCGGATCGTACAGTCTTCACCCGTTTGTCAGTTGCATTCTCAACCAGTTTGATCCGGGTGATGATGTGATCGGCGGCTTCTGATTTATGTCGGAGAAAGCGAAGCCACACATGATGAGTGAAATCATCTAGATGGACAAGAAAGTAGTGCTTCCCTGAGATAGACGCATCCTTGATACAGCATAGGTCCATGTGAACAAGGTGAAGCTTGTCAGATGCGCTGACGTTGGAATGTGTGGGGAAGGGTTCCTGAGCTTGCTTGCCAGCGAGGCAGCCTTCACAGCAGAAGTTGGTGGGTTTGGTAAGATTTGCGGGGAAGGAATCCACCAATTGTGCACTGACATGGACAGAAGAGTTCCAAAACCAACATGCCCAAAATGTTGATGCCAGAGAATGGAGAGAGAATCGTGCTGGACAGGTGGAGCAGGTGTGGAGCCCACTGCTGGCAGGGCAACTTCTGTAGTTCCTTCATCAGCTTCTGTGTCCAGTGTTGGTAAAATGGTAAGGTTGCCTTCCCTCTTGGCCTCCGCCACAATTTTGCCACCCTTGGCATAGATTTTGTAGCTGTGTTCTGCTTAAAAAATAGCTCGACAGCCTTTGTCGTTACGTCTGGTAACAGATAGAAGATTTGCTGCAAGTTCTGGCACGAATAGAACATCAGAACAAATACGGGAGGCCACTTTGCCTTAAAAGGAGATAGAGACTAGTACTGTCCCAGCAACGATGGCAGGGATGATGCGGCCATGACCAAGTCGCACTGGCTTGGGTTTTTTGAACTCTTTAAAATCCACAAACCAAGTGCGGTTGCAGGTCATGTGGCGGGTGCTGCCAGAATCAAGAAACCAGGCAAGAATGCCTGCGGCAAGGAGAAAGGCACTGTCAATGGAGCACAACGCCAGTTCTTCCATGATGAAGTCAGCAGTGTTGGATGGTGATTGCTGGTTTGAAATTGACAGGGATGGAGCTGTTGGTGTGTCATCAACAGAGAGGATGAAGTTGGTTGCCGTGTTGCTTGTCCCACTGGTTTGATGTCCAATAGCCTCCATTTGATGCATGCGTTGTGACCATCCTTGAAACATCTGCGTCATCATTTGCTGCAAATTTCCAAGAGGACTTGAGTCTGCTTGTGCTGATGACGGTTCAGTAGTGAAAAGCGTATGTTGGGGAGCTGGGAAGCACGGTCGTCGCGGTTTGTCGCAATATCTGTTCAAGTGTCCAAACTGCTGGCAATTCTAGCATTTTACATATTCAAAGCCTTTGCTGCCTGGTGCACCAGGTGGGATAATGCCGCTTTGAGAGTGAAGCCGCTGAGGAGGTTGTGAAGAAAAATGGGAATTTGCAGTTCCTCCTTGTCCATGGCCTTGAAACCTGGGCCGATGGTTATGATGGTTTGATGTCCCATCCTGGCTGCCAGAGCTGCTTCAATGCCATCCGGAGTTTTGAGATATTTTTCTTCTGCACGCAATAGGGTCTCACAAGCACGTTCAAGGATTAGTTCGTATGCTCCAACTGGTGCTGGTGCCTGTGCTGGAACTGCTGGAGCTCCTTGATTTGCATTAGCTCCTGCTTGTCCTCCTGGCGCTGGTAGGAGTCTGGCTGCTTCAAGACTTTGTAGCATTGAATCAAAGGTTGCCCCTTGTTCTTGAAATGCCAGGAGCTGTTCAAATGTTGTGTCAAATCTGGTGGGTAGACTGGCAAACAACTGTAGTACGACCACCTTTTCAGATAGCGCCTGTCCCATGGAGTTGATTCTTTCAACAAGCTGCTTCAAATGTGTCACGTGGTCCTCCAGTCTGGTGGTGTCACTCATCTTCAGCTCACAGAACTGAATGAACAGGTTATGAAGTTTGGAGTCGCTGACTTTGTGATGACGTTGTCTTAAGGAAATCCATGCGATCCTTGGATTCAAAGTGTCNGTCTGAAAGTTGCATGGCCAGAATAGCGAAGGCCTGATCGCAGCGTCTCTTCCATTGTAATTTCTCTTCAGCAGTTGCGTTTGCATCAAGAGTTTCTTCAGGGGGATCTGAATCAACTCCCCATAATCCTTTGGCTAGAAACACCATCTTCATGTTGAATGCGAATTCGTTGTAGTCTGCTCCGTCAAATGGCTGTATCTTGAAGTGATCACCCATGACGCCTCCACTGAAGCTCGCCATGGCTTCTGTTGTTGTCGTTAGATGGTAGGGAACAACGCATCCAGTCTGCAAATTGTTTTGCGACACACCTGCTCTGATACCACTTGTTGTCAGCTATGATTGTTGAATGTCACAAAACAGATGCGAGACAGTGCAGAACCAAGTGCAGAATCAGTGAAGATCAACACAGGCTCACTCAGCCAGATCTACACACTGCAATGAGAGAGAGGAAGGAAGTCTCTTTCATAAACTCCAAGTACTGGGTACAAAGCACCTTCAATCTAGGTAGACTAGAATAGAATAAAAGAGGAGAATGAGCCAGGCTAAATACCTCGCTTGTCTTCGCTGCTGCTCGTCTCGCTCTGCTGAACAGTGGTGCCGTCCGCAGCTGCCGTCTTCAAAACTGCCGGCTTCGCTCGGCTGTTGTTTGGGTATTGTTTGGATGTTTTCGCTTCGGGTAGATGACCACCGCTTGAACGTGGTCTTGACTCTCAAATGTTATCCCTGGTACCTCTGTGTATATATTCATTAGTCGTCGGCCGTAGATCGACCATCAGACGGTGGCCGTATCATCAACCGCTCGATAGATATCGATCGGTTATGCTCCCCCCCCCCCCCCCCCCCCCCCCCCCCCCC
>SZWC01011544.1:24299-36821 GCA_023375785.1 Penium margaritaceum | reverse complement strand
TGCGTATAAGTGTGTGTCAGTGCGTGTAAGCACGTGTAAGTGTGGTTAAGTGCGTGTAAGTGCGTGTAAGTACGTGTAAGTACGTGTAAGTGCGTGTAAGTGTGTGTAAGTGCGTGTAAGTGCGTGTAAGTGTGCGTAAGTGCGTATAAGTGCGTGTAGATTTGTATAAGTGCGTGTAAGTGTGGTTAAGTGCGTGTAAGTGCGTGTAAGTACGTGTAAGTACGTGTAAGTACGTGTAAGTGCGTGTAAGTGTGTGTAAGTGCGTGTAAGTGCGTGTAAGTGTGCGTAAGTGCATATAAGTGCGTGTAGATTCGTATAAGTACGTGTAAGTGTGTGTAAGCGTGTTTAAGTATGTGTAAGTGCGTATAAGTACGTTTAAGTGTGTGTAAGTGCGTGTAAGTGTGTGTAAGTATATGTAAGTTTGTATAAGTGTGTGTAAGTTTGTGTAAGTGTGTGTAAGTGCATGTAAGTGCGTACAAGTGTGTGTCAGCACGTGCAAGAGCATGTAAGTGTGTGTAATTGTGTGTAAGTACAAGTAAGTCCGTATAAGTATGTGTAAGTGTGAGTAAATGGGTGTAAGTACGTGAAAGTGAGGATAAGTGCGTGGAAGTGCGTGTAAGTGCGTAAACGTGCGTGTAAGTATGTGTAAGTTTGTGTAAGTGCGTGTAAGTACGTGTAAGTGCGTCTAAGTGTTGTAAGTGTGTGTAAGTGAGTATAGGTGCGGTTTAAGTTCGTGTAAGTGCGTGTAAGTGCGTATAAGTACGTGTAAGTGCGTGTAAGTGCATGTAAATGTGTGTAAGTGAGTGTAAGTGCGTGTAGGTGCGTGTAACTTTGTGTAAGTGCGTGTAAGTATGTGTAAGTACGTATAAGTACGTGTAAGTGCGTGTGAGTGTGTGCAAGTACGTGCAAGTGTGTACAATTGCGTGTAAGTACGTGTAAGTGTGTGTAAGTGTGTGTAAGTGCGTGTAAGTGTGTGTAAGCACTCGTAAGCGCGTGTAAGTGCGTGTAAGTGTGTGTAAGTGCATGTAAGTTTGTGTAAGTATGTGTGAGTGCGTGTTAGTGCGTGTATGCGCATGTAAGTGCATGTAAGTGTGTGTAAGTGCGTGTAAGTACGTCTACGTGTGTGTAAATGAGTGTATGTGCGTGTAAGTGCATTTAAGTGCATGTAGGTACGTGTAAGTACGTGTAAGTTTGTGTAGGTGGGTGTAAGTACGTGTAAGTGTGTGTAAGTATGTGTAAGTGCGTGTAAGTGCGTGTAAGTGCATGTCAGTGCGTGTAAGTACTTGTAAGTTTATGAAAGTTTGTTTAAGAGCGTGTAAGTGCTTATAAGTGCGCGTAGGTGAGTGTACGTATGTGTAAATGTGTTTAAGTTCGTGCAAGTGCGTGTAACTGCGTGCAAGTTTGTGTAAGTACGTGCAAGTGCATGTAAGTGTGTGTATGTGCGTATAAGTGCGTGTAAAGGCGTGTAAGTGTGTATACGTGTGTGTAAGTGCGTGTAAGTGCGTGTAAGTTTGTGTAAGTACGTGTAAGTGCGTGAAAGTGCGTGTAAGTGCGTGTAAGTGCGTGTAAGTATATGTAAGTGCGTGTAAGTGCTTGTCAGTACGTGCAAGTGCATGTAAGTGTGTGTAGGTTCGTACAAGTACGTATTAGTGCGTGTAAGTACGTGTAAGTATGTGTAAGTGCGTATAATTGCGTGTCAGTGCGTGTAAGTGCGTGTAAGTGGGTGTATGTACATATAAGTGCATGTAAGTGCGTGTAAGTACGTGTAAGTATGTGTAAGTGTATGTCAGTGCGTGTAAGTGTGTGTAAGTATGTATAAGTGTGTATAAGTGTGTGTAAGTGCGTGTGAGTTCGTGTAAGTGCGTGTAAGTATGTGTAAGTGCGTGTAAGTATGTTTAAGTGTGTGTAAGTGCATGTAAGTACGTGTAAGTGCGTGTAAGTGTGTGTAAGTGTGTGTAAGTTTGTGTAAGTGTGTGTAAGTTCGTGTAAGTGCGTGTAAGTATGTTTAAGTGTGTGTAAGTGCATGTAAGTACGTGTAAGTGCGTGTAAGTGTGTGTAAGTGTGTGTAAGTTTGTGTAAGTGTGTGTAAGTTCGTGTAAGTGCGTGTAAGTGTGTGTAAATGCGGGTAAGTGCGTGTAAGTGCATGTAAATGCGTGTGAGTACGTGTAAGTGTGTATAAGTACGTGTAAGTGCGTGTAAGTACGTATAAGTGCGTATAAGTACATGTAAGTGCGTGTAAGTGTATGTAAGTGTGTGTAAGTGCGTGTAAGTGCGTGTAAGTTCGTGTAACTTTGTGTACGTACGTGTAAGTGCGTGTAAGTGCATCTTAGTGTGTGTAAGTACATGTAAGTGCGTGTAAGTATGTGTAAGTGCATGTAATTATGTGTAAGTGCGTATAAGTGCATGTAAGTATGGTTTATGTGGGTGTAATTTCGTGTAAGTTTGTGTAAATGCGTGTAAGTGTGTGCAAGTGCGTGTCAGTGCGTTTAAGTGCGTGTAGGTGCGTGTAAGTGTGTATAAGTGCGTGTAAGTGCGTGTAAGTACGTGGAAGTGCGTGTAGGTGCGTGCAAGTGCGTATAAGTGTGTGTAAGTGCGTGAAAGTGCGTGTAAGTGCGTGTAGGTGCGTGCAAGTGCGTATAAGTGTGTGTAAGTGCGTGAAAGTGCATGTAAGTGCGTCTAAGTACGTGTACGTGCGTGGAAGTGTATGTAAGTGTATGCAAGTGCGTGTAAATGCGTGTAAGTGCATATAAGTGCATATAAGTACGGGTGAAGTGCGTGTAAGTTTGTATAAGTTCGTTTAAGTGCATGTAAGTGCGTGTAAGAGCGTATAAGTATGTGTAAGTGCGTGTAAGTGCGTGTAGGTGCACCTTCCGTCACCCATGACGGGGATTGTGCAGACCTGGATGATGCCCAGGAGGACCAAGCAGAGGAAGAAGAAGTATTGTTGGATCACCCTTTGGTGCAGGCTTTACACGCCCTGCATCAACCCGTCACCTTCTGTCCTCAGGCATTCCCCTCTCGTCCAACCGTTCACCCTCGTCGACCGGCCTCGGACAGCGGTGTGTCTCCACCACGAACAAAGATGAACTTGGAGGCGGTGGGAGGATGGCCAAGGGAAACCCGACGGGAAGGCCCATCCATCGTGACTTCACGTCTCCCAGTTGCTGGACAACAACCCCAACACCAGCAGCAAACGAGCAAGGCATCCTCCATTCTGGGAGCGTCGCACCGCCGAGAAGTCCCGGCTCAAGGAGGAATCAATGCTTCATCCACGGCCGGACCCACCAGACAAGTACGAGCCTTGGGGGACACACACATCCCAACAGGGGCTCCGTCAACAAAATATACAATACCACCTGTCCAGTCAAAGATGCAGTCATCTCATTATCAAGCAAGCAAGACATCAGCCACACCTGTGGCAGGAAGACTCTAGCAAAGACCCCGAGTGACGGGTGGTTCAACCGGAACTGGACAGGGATCAGTGGCTCATGGAGGCAAGATTTTATCGTACTAGTACAAGCGAGTTCAGCAAGACAGCACATGGGAAGTTCCGGAGTGGGAGGAACCGATGCAGGACGTGCTCGACCAAGAGGAGCAGTAGTCGCTTCATCGGCTAGTACTAGGGCAGTTGGCCTGGCGTTAGCACATCGATCCCACCTAGGGGCCCCGTCACGGGCGCAGGTGCTAATGGTGCCTCCGCAGGAACTGCCTTCGAACCCAGCGGCGAAGGCTTCTTACACTCTCTCAAAGCTCAACGTCTTCAAGGGTGAACCAAAGGAGGACCCGGCCATGTGGCTGTTCAAGTTGGGTACTTGTCTCGATTATGGGTTATTATCTCCTGACTACATTGTCCCAGTGCTGCACCTAGCGCTACAAGGGAAAGCTTTGGAGTGGGTCACTACACAGCATAAGGAACGTCCCTTTGCTGACTTTGATGATTTGGCGAATAGGATGACCAAGCGTTTTGACCTCATGAGCCTGGAAGAAGTAGAGCTCCACATTCGTACCATCCGCATGAAGGCTGGAGAAAACATCAAGTTACACAACGACAAGTTTACCAAGATCTCGGTGCGATGTGTCGACATACCCTTGCGCATGATTAAGGAGTATTACCGGGATTCTCTTGTCCCAGCAATCGCTAAAACATTGGATTTACGACAGTTCAGCACACTGAAGGAGGAAGCTGAACATTAGCAAAGGGAAATCAAACGACGAGCGGCTCGAGAACAGCCCGCTCCAAAGGAACATGTGGCCCTACTATTCGCATGCCTGCAGGAGCTTCAACACCCAACCCGATGAATCCCCATAGCTACACACCTGAGAGTTGCTATGGATGGAGAGAATTCACCCATCGGCACCGAGAATGTCCCAATTCCACCCTAATGCCAGGCGTGCCACCCAGAGGAGGACAATACCAAGGACGCGGACCGGTTGGACCAGGACCTGCCGCTGCACGGCAAGCTGTTGGTCCCAACATCACCNTTTGCTGACTTTGATGATTTGGCGAATAGGATGACCAAGCGTTTTGACCTCATGAGCCTGGAAGAAGCAGAGCTCCAGATTCGTACCATCCGCATGAAGGCTGGAGAAAACATCAAGTTACACAACGACAAGTTTACCAAGATCTCGGTGCGATGTGTCGACATACCCTTGCGCATGATTAAGGAGTATTACCGGGATTCTCTTGTCCCAGCAATCGCTAAAACATTGGATTTACGACAGTTCAGCACACTGAAGGAGGAAGCTGAACATTAGCAAAGGGAAATCAAACGACGAGCGGCTCGAGAACAGCCCGCTCCAAAGGAACATGTGGCCATACTATTCGCATGCCTGCATGAGCTTCAACACCCAACCCGATGAATCCCCATAGCTACACACCTGAGAGTTGCTATGGATGGAGAGAATTCACCCATCGGCACCGAGAATGTCCCAATTCCACCCTAATGCCAGGCGTGCCACCCAGAGGAGGACAATACCAAGGACGCGGACCGGTTGGACCAGGACCTGCCGCTGCACGGCAAGCTGTTGGTCCCAACATCACCGCCCATCCCTCTGGTCCGGTGGGCAATGGGCCGGCACAATGGAAGGCATATGCGCAGCAAAGGGAGACGGGAGAGACACCAGCTGCTGCTCAGCCATCTACCTCAGACACGCCGGCACGGAATGTGAAGCTCAGTCTTCCCCGCTCCGAAGAACAGACCTTGGAGACTCCCCCGACGGCTGCAAAACGGGAACTAGTCACGGTGGCTCAAGTACAAGGTGTGGAAGGATGGTCGATTGCGCAAATGTATGAGCGCATGCGCATATACAAAGAGCAACAGGAACGGGCTGAAGCAGACCTGCAAACATGTGTCGAAGCGCGCTCGACTCGGTTACCAAGTCCGATTTTGGCGATGCCCCCGAAGCCCCCACCCAAACCGCGCACGCGCAGTTCAAGGGGTCCCACGCCTCCACATCGCCAGAGGGTGACCTTTGCGCCTTCAGCATGCAACGAGCCCACGGCAAGTGCCCTGACCCCATTCCAGCGCCCCTTTCAGGAGATATCCCTGGGTGAGTATCTACAACAAAATTTCACTTGTCTCCTGGACTTCGCAGCGGTTCTGCAGGAATACGCCAAAAAGCTTCAACCAGCCGGCATTCGCCTTAGCTGCACTCAGGATCCACATGACCGACTCAGCCGGGTAGCCATTAGAGCTGAACCTGACACATGGGGGTGGCGGCCCATGCCCCTTGCACCACCACGAAGACAAGCTCCCCACCATGAAGTGGCTAGCTGTTATGTGTGGATATGTGGCAAGAAGTTCCTAGCAATCTTCGCCCTTTGCGCCATCCATACCAAGGTGACACTTCAAGTCCTGCAAGTAGTCGACTGGCAGCACAAGATTCAACCAACAACCAACGTGTTCGTGAATGCATCCGGCAACATGGACGCAGGACACGGTGTCGTGCGTGGATGACCTTCCCCGGCAGGTGGGCCTCATGCACGAAATTGTGCAGGTGCAGGTCACGGTGGCCCGCACCTACGATGTCTTGCTAGGAACACATTATCTCATCCCCCGACAAGCGGGCCTCTTCTTGTCGAAATCTTGATCAAGACTCACACGGCTCAACCGGGTTCTCCCCTATCTTCCTTGAGCCCTCCAACTCTCCCTGGGATATCCACTCAGCAGAAAACGGAAAAGGCTATCCAGACCCAGTTCACCTACCGCGTTCTGCCGCCTGAACAACTCAAATGGTATGCCCAATCAGACTGTTCCGGTCTGACCAGCCAGGTGTCCAAACACACCACGTCCAACGCCAACGGACCTCTAACATCACGTATGGACCAGCAAGATCTGCCGACGGCAGCCCTGCTCCCTGGTCCGTTCTCCGTGGCAACATCGAAGGCTCGGCAAATGAAGCACGTCCTCAACTCAACCTGGGAAGGTTCCTTACAACACAAGATCATGCGGAGTTGCACCGTGCCCACGCACCGCAAAGACACAGAAGCAGCAGTTGCAGCACACTGTCGGTTGCGGCTACACATCTCGCACCGCCCGCCTGAATGGGTGTAGGCTACTGTACTTTGTACTCTAGACTTAGACCTGTCTAGCAATAATAGTAGTAGAACTCATGTACTCAATTGCCTCAGTCAATTCCACCTCAATTTCCTTCATCATCATTCCCTCCGTTTAATTGCCGTTCCTCTCCTCATCGCTCTCATCACTTTGATCGTTGCCTTCGCTCAATCATCTATCAGTTCAGCAAAGTGCATCGGGTCCAAAGTTGCCGTCTGATCTTCGCTCGCCTTTCTCACATCTCGGAGTGTTCATCCACTGTAAAGCTCGAACCGCGGTGGCTTTCAGTCCGCGCTTCGGTTCCCAACCTCTCTTGACTACTAAGGGCGTTGCTCTTGATAACTCATCCTTAGTGCTTCGTCGCTTCCGCTCCTCGCACTGTCTTCTCCTGTTTGAGTACTTCTGTTCTACTGTGACGTCATCTTTTGTCAGCCTTCCGCATCTTCGTGGTAGCTTCTGCACCACTCGCTCCTTTGCATGCTTTGCTGCTCTCATTTTCCTGACATGGTATCAGAGCCCAGAGAAATATCCGGACATCGTCATCGCTGTCTCCTCCTTTGCTGACGCCTTAACCGCTGAGCCAAGCCGCGCCATCACTGATTGAATTACGCCATCACTTCAAACCAGCTACACTACTGTCGCCTTGTTCTTCTCCTTCCTGCAAAAGGCTAAGGAAACTATGTATGGGCACAGTCTCCAAAAGCTTTGCAACTTACACTCTCCATCATAACAGCAGCCGTCGGTTTCTCAGCAATAGCAGCATCTCCCTCTGCAGCAGTGATGACATCCGTGTCATAAATGTTCCACCTCCGCACGAGCCTCCTCCTGGTGGAAATGTTCTTATTCAAGACCAGGCGCACGACCTCACCGCTGAGGAGTACCGCTGGGTATACCCTCCTGACTTCCCTCAATACGACGTGAACGTAGGCCACATCAATGTGCGATGAAGAACCTACCTCTTCAAGAATGTGCCAGGATGGACGCACAAGGAATATAGGGATTGGCTTCACCGTATGCAACACGATCCTGACCCAGCATCCACGGCACACACTCCGCCAGTTGTGACACCGACGCCACCACGTGCGGTCTATTCATCAGTGGCGGACGCCATCCGGCAATTTTTTGACCGAACCCACCTCGTGCTGCCTTAGATGGAAGTCCTTACTCATCTGCCGGGGAAAATTATACAACTTCAGACTTTCTTTGGGGAGATTAACGCTGCGCTGGAACCGTCCGGGTGGAGAGTGAACTGTAGGCTCGAATTGCCGGGTCACCGCATGATGAGGGATCATGTCGATGAAACTCGGCGGGCCGTTCACGACATTCTCCATGCGGGGGCCCTTGCATGGCGACCCATGACCCTGTGCCGCCAACCGTTGCCGGAGTACATATGTACAGTCATCTCATGCACTGTCTGGATCGCCGGGGTGAAATTCGTCGCTATTGTGGATACGGGGGCGATGCATACCACAGTCGCCATGCCCGTCATTCGGCGGCATAATTGGTCAAACATCATCCGAGCCGTCGACCTCTGTTTTGGCAACGCGGGAGGGGAGATCACCCAATCCGAGGGCCAGATTGATTTTTTTCCCCTTCAGGTCGGAAATATTAATCGGAGCTTGCCGGTCCAAGTGTGTGAAACGTCCACGTACGATGTCCTCCTCGTGAACGACTGGTTGACGGCATGCGACGTGATAATTTTCTCAGCTACCGACTTCTCTTGCTTCCCCTCCACCCTCCTCTCCTCATCTCCGAAGCGGGACTTAAATAGTGCTTCCAGTCTTTGTTCCTCTCCCCTGCCCGCTCTCTCCTCCCTCTTCCCCTAATGCTCCAGTCCCATCGGCATCCCTGGCGGCAGTGCTGCCGGTGGATCATCCACCGTCCCGAGGCAGACCGAGAGTTGCACCGGCCTCCCCTCCCCTCCCGGATTTTCCTGCCGCGCCGGGGGCAACACCAGCTCCGATGGATAATCCACCTTCCATCCCTGAGTTTGCGCATGCAGGAGTCCTCCCTACCACGGCCCGCGGGCCACTGGTTGATGCGGCACCTGTCATGCCTCCAACACCGCGTCGCGCGCTTCCTCCCGCAGCCGGCGTCCGGTCACCACGACCTCCACAGGCACGGCAGATCCCACCATCACACGCAGCTTGTCCAGGCGCACACGGACTGACGCCGGACATCGCTATGAATCATAACACGAGTCAGCCACGGTCACAGTGTCCAATCACAGTGCAGATATACTCGGCATGACCTTGCAGGTATAAACAAGGTAAAAAAACTGGTGGTTTGGCACGGCTATTGTGCGCAATGCCTTGACAAAGGTGGCATGTGTCACTGACCATGACCACAGAGATTACCAAGTACCTTAAACAGCGATGAATCATTACACGAGTCAACCACGGTCAGAGTGTCCAATCACAGTGCAGATATACTGGGAATGACCTTACAAGTATAAATAAAGCAGAATACTGGTGGCTCGGTGTGGCTACTGTACGCAATGCCTTGACAAAGTTGGCATGTGCCACTGACCATGACCACAAATGTATCCAAGTAACTTTCACTTCTATTGATCATAACACGAGTCAGCCAGGGTCAGAGTGTCCAATAACAGTGTAGAAGTACTAGGCATGATTCTGCAGGTGCAAACAAGGTAGAATACTGGTGGCTCGGTGTGGCTATTGTGTGCAATGCCCTGACAACGTTGGCACGTGCCACTGACCATGACCACAAAGTTTACCAAGTGAGTTTAACTTCTACAAATCATAACACGAGTCAGCCACGATAAGAGTGCACAATCACAGCGCACATCTAATATGCATGACCTTGCAGGTATAACCTAGGTAAAAAACCGGTGGCTTGGCACGGCTATTGTGCGCAATGCCTTGACAAAGTTGGCATGTTCCACTGACCATGACCACAACGTTTACCAAGTACCTTAAACGGCCATGAATCATAACACGAGTCAGCCACGGTCAGAGTGTTTAATCACAATGCAGATATACTGGGCATGACCTTGCAGGTATAAACAAGGTATAATACCGGTGGCTCAATGTGGCTATTGTGTGCAATGCCTTGGCAAAGTTGGCATGTGCCATTGACCATGACCAAAAATGTATCCAAGTGACTTCTACTTCTATTGATCATAACACGAGTCAGCCACGGTCAGAGTGTCCAGTCACACTGCAGATGTACCAGGCATGTTCTTACAGGTTCAACCACAGTAGAATACTGGTGGCTTGGTGTGGCTATTGTGCGCAATGCCTTGACAAAGTTGGCTTGTGCACTGACCTTTATCACAAAGTTTACCAAATGACATTAACTTTTACGAATCCTAACACGAGTCAGCCACGGTCAGAG
Source organism: Penium margaritaceum (assembly GCA_023375785.1). NCBI lineage: Eukaryota > Viridiplantae > Streptophyta > Zygnematophyceae > Desmidiales > Peniaceae > Penium > Penium margaritaceum. Next base: position 26,907 of record SZWC01011544.1, on the reverse strand, counting down.
TGCCCAATCACCGTGCACATCTAATATACATGACCTTGCAGGTATAAACAAGTTAAAAAATGGTGGCTTGGCACGGCTATTTTGTACAATGCCTTGACAAAGTTGGCATGTGCCACTGACCATGACCACATAGTTTACAATGTACCTTAAACGGCTATGAATCATAACACGAGTCAGCCACGGTTAGAGTTTCCAATCACTGTGCAGATATATTGTGCATGACCTTCCAGGTTTGAACAAGGTAGAAAACGGGTGGCTTGGTGTGGCTATTGTACGTAATGCCTTGACAAAGTTGGCATGTGCCACTGACCATGACCACAAATGTATCCAAGTGACATTTACTTCTATTGATCATAACACGAGTCAGCCATGGTCAGAGTGTCAAATCACAGTGCAGATATACTAGGCATGATCTTGCAGGTGCAAACAAGGTAGAATACTGGTGGCTCGGTGTGGCTATTGTGCGCAATGCCTTGTCGAAGTTGGCATGTGCCACTGACCTTGACCAAAACGTTTACCAAGTGACTTTAACTTCTACGAATCGTAACACAAGTCAGCCACAGTCAGAGTGCACAATCACAGTTCAGATGTACTAGGCATGACCTTGCAGGTATAAACAAGGTAAGAAACCGGTGTCTTGGCACGGCTATTGTGCGCAATGCCTTGACACAGTTGGCATGTGCCACAGACCATTACCACAAAATTTACCAAGTGACTTTAACTTCTACAAGTTGTAAGACGAGTAAGCCACAGTGAGAGTGCCCAATCACAGTTCAGATGTACTAGGCATTACCTTGCAAGTATAAACTACGTAAAAAACCGGTGGCTTGGGACGACTATTGTGCGCAATGTCTTGACAATGTTGGCATGTGCCACTGACCATGACCACCAAGTTTACCAAGTACCTTAAACGGCTGTGAATCATAACACGAGTCAGCCACGGTCAGAGTGTCCAGTCACAGTGTAGATATACCGGGCATGACCTTACGGGTATAAACAAGGTAGAATACTGGTGGCTCGGTGTAGCTATTGTGTGCAATGCCTTGACAAAGTTGGCATGTGCCACTGACCATGACCACAAATGTATCCAAGTGACTTTTACTTATGTTGATCATAACACGAGTCAACAACGGTCAGAGTGTCCAATCACAGTGCAGATGTACTAGGCATGATCTTGCAGGTACAAACAAGGTAGACTACTGGTGGCATGGTGTGGCTATTGTGCGTAATGCCTTGACAAAGTTGGCATGTGCCACTGACCATGACTACAAAGTTTACCAAGTGACATTAACTTCTACGAATGGTGACACGAGTCAGCCACACTCAGAGTGCCCAATCACAGCTCAGATGTACTAGGCATGACCTTGCAGGTATGAACAAGGTAAAAACCCGGTGGCTTGGCATGGATATTGTGCGCAATGCCTTGACAAAGTTGGCATGTGCCGCTGACCATGACCACAAAGTTTACCAAGTGACTTTAACTTCTACGAATCATAATACGAGTCAGCCACGGTCAGAGTACCCAATCACAGTGCACATCAAATATGCATGACCTTGCAGGTATTAACAGGGTAAAAAACCCAAGGCTTGGCACGGCTATTGTGCGCAATGCCTTGACAAAGCTGGCATGTGCCACTGACCATGACCACAAAGTTTACCAAGTGACTTTAACTTCTCGGGAATTGTAACACGAGTCAGCAACAGTCAGAGTACCCAATCACAGTTCAGATCTACTAGGCATGACCTTGCAGGTATAAAATACATAAAAAACCGGTGGCTTGGCACGGCTAATGTGCGCAATGCTTTGGCATGTGCCACTGACCATGACCACAAAGTTTACCAAGTACCTTAAACGGCTATGAATCATAACACGAGTCAGCCAGGAACAGAGTGTCCAATCACAGAGCAGATATACTGGGCATGACCTTACAGGTATAAACAAGGTAGAATATTGGTGGCTCGGTTTGGCTATTACGTGCAATGCGCTGACAAAGTTGGCATGTGCCACGGACCATGACCACAAATGTATCCAAGTGACTTTTACTTCTATTGATCATGACATGAGTCAGCCACGGTCAGAGTGTCCAATCACAGTGCAGATGTACTAGGCATGATCTTACAAGTGCAAACAAGGTAGAATACTGGTGGCTCGGTGTGGCTATTGTGCGCAATGCCCTGACAAAGATGGCATGTGCCACTGACCATGACAACAAATTTTACCAAGTGACTTTAACTTCGACGAATCGTAACACAAGTCAGCCACAGTCAGAGTGTCCAATCATAGTTCAGATGTAATAAGCATGTCCTTGCAGGTATATACAACGTAAAAAACCGGTGGCCTGACATGGCTATTGTGCGCAATGCCTTGACAAAGTTGGCATGTGCCACTGACCATGACCACAAAGGTTACCAAGTGACTTTACCTTCTACGAATCGTAACACGAGTCAGCCACGGTCAGGGTGCCCAATCAGAGCGCACATATAATATGCATGACCTTGCAGGTATAAACAAGTTAGAAAACCGGTGGCCTGGCACGGATATTGTGTGCAATGCCTTGACAAAGTTGGCATGTGCCACTGACCATGACCACAAAGTTTACCAAGTGAC
>SZWC01011544.1:0-22978 GCA_023375785.1 Penium margaritaceum | reverse complement strand
AGGTAGAATACTGGTGGCTCGGAATGGCTATTGTGCGCAATGCCTTGACAATGTTGGCATGTGCCACTGACCATGACCACAAGGTTTACCAAGTGACTTTAACTTCTACGAATCGTAACACGAGTCACCCATGGTCAGAGTGCCCAATCACAGTGCACATCTAATATGCATGACCTTGCAGGCATAAACATGGTAAAAAACCGGTGGCTTGGCACGGCTATTGTGCGCAATGCCTTGACAACATTGGCATGTGCCACTGACCATGACCACAAATGTATCAGAGTGACTTTTCCTTCTATTGATCATAACACGAGTCAGCCACGGTCAGAGTGTCTAATCATAGTGCAGATGTACTGGGCATGATCTTGCCGGTACAAACAAGGTACAATACTGGTGGCTCGGTGTGGCTATTGTGCGCAATGCCTTGAAAACGTTGGCATGTGCCACTGACCATGACCACAAGGTTTACCAAGTGACTTTAACTTCTACGAATCGTAACACGAGTCACCCATGGTCAGAGTGCCCAATCACAGTGCACATCTAATATGCATGACCTTGCAGGCATAAACATGGTAAAAAACCGGTGGCTTGGCACGGCTATTGTGCGCAATGCCTTGACAACATTGGCATGTGCCACTGACCATGACCACAAAGTTTACCAAGTGACCTTAAAAGTTTACGAACCGTAATACGAGTCAGCCACGTTCAGAGTGTCCAATCACAGTGCACATCTAATATACATGACCTTGCAGGTATAAACAAGGTAAGAAACCAGTAGCTTGGCACAGCTATTGTGCGCAATGCCTTGAGAAAGTTGGCATGTGCCACTGACCATGACCACAGGGTTTACCAAGTACCTTAAACGGCTATGAATCATAACACGAGTCAGCCACGGTGAGAGTGTCCAATCACTATGTAGATGTACTAGGCATGATCTTGCAGGTGCAAGCAATGTAGAATACTGGTGGCTCGGTACAGGCTATTGTGTGCAATGCCTTCACAAAGTTGGCATGTGCCATTGACCATGACCACAAAGTTCACCAAGTGACTTTAACTTCTACGAATTGTAACACGAGTCAGCCACGGTCAGAGTGCCCAATCACAGTGCACATCTAATATGCATGACCTGGTAGGTATAAGCAAGCTAAGACACCGGTAGCTTGGCATGGATATTGTGCGCAATGCCTTGACAAAGTTGGCATGTGCCACTGACCATGACCACAAAAATTACCAAATACATTAAACGGCTATGAATCATAACACGAGACAGCCATGGTCAGAGTGTTAAATCACACTGCAGATATACTGGGCATGACCTTGCAGGTATTAACAAGGTAGAATACTGGTGGCTCGGTGTGGCTATTGTGCGCAGTGCCTTGAAAATATTGGCATATGCCACTGACCATGACCAGAAATGTATCCAAGTGACTTTTTCTTCTATTGATCATAAGACGAGTCAGCCACGGTCAGAGTGTCCAATCACAGTGCAGATGTACTAGGTATGATCTTGCAGTTATAAACAAGGTAGAATACTGGTGGCTCGGTGTGGCTATTGTGCGCAATGCCTTGACAAAGTTGGCATGTGCCACTGACCATGATCACAAAGTTTACCAAGTGACTTTAATTTCTACGAACCATAACACGAGTAAGCCACAGTCAGATTATCCAATCACAAATAAGATGTTCTAGGCATGACCTTGCAGGTATAAACAAGGTTAAAAAACTGGTGGCTTGGCACGGCTATTGTGCGCAATGCCTTGACAAAGTTGGCATGTGCCACTGAACATGACCACAAAGTTTACCAGGTACCTTAAACGGCTATGAATCATAACACGAGTCAGCCACGGTCAGAGTGTCCAATCACAGTGCACATATACTGGGCATGACCTTGCAGGTATAAACAAAGTAGAATACTAGTGGCTCGGTGCGGCTATTGTGCGCAATGCCTTGAAAAAGTTGGCATGTGCCACTGACCATGACCACAAATGTATCCAAGTGACTTTCACTTCTATTGATCATAACACGAGTCAGCCACGGTCAGAGTGTACTATCACAGTGCAGATGTACTAGGCATGATTTTGCAAGTGCAAACAAGATAGAATACTGGTGGCTCGGTGTGGCTATTGTGCGCAATGCCTTGATGAATTTGGCATGTGCCACTGACCATGACAACAAAGTTTACCAAGTGACTTTAACTTCTACGAATCGTAACACGAGTCAGCCACGGTCAGCGTGCCCAATCACAGTGCACATCTAATATGCATGACCTGCCAGGTATAAACAAGTTACAAAACTGGTGGCTTGGTACGGCTATTNGGCTATTGTGCGCAATGCCTTGACAAAGTTGGCATGTGCCACGAACCATGACCACAAAGTCTACCAAGTACCTTAAACGGCTATGAATCATAACACGAGTCAGCCACGGTCAGAGTGTCCAATCAATGTACAGATATACTGCGCATGACCTTGCACGTACGAACAAGGTAGAATACTGCTGGCTCGGTTTGGCTATTGTGCTCAATGTCTTGACAAAGTTGGCATGTGCCACTGACCATGAGCACAAGTGTATCCAAGTGACCTTTACTTCTATTGATCATAACACGACTCAGCCACGGTCAGAGTGTTTAATCACAGTGCACATGTACTATGCATGATCTTGCAGGTGCAAACAAGGTAGAATACAGGTGGCTCGGTGTGGCTATTGTGCGCAATGCCTTGACAAAGTTGGCATGTGCCACTGGCCATGACCACAAAGTTTGCCAAGTGACTTTAACTTCTATGAATCGTAACACAAGTCAGCCACAGTCAGAGTGCCCAATCACAGGTCAGATGTACCAGGCATGACCTTGCAGGTATAAACAAGGTAAAAAACATGTGGCTTGGCATGGCTGTTGTGCGTAATGCCTTGACAAAGTTGGCATGTGCCACTGACCATGACCACAATGTTTACCAAGTACCTTAAACATCTATGAATCATAACACGTGTCAGCCACAATCAGAGTGTCCAATCACAGTGCAGATATACTGGGCATGACCTTACAGGTATAAACAAGGTAGAATACTGGTGGCTCGGTGTGGCTNTTGTGCGCAATGCCTTGACAAAGTTGGCATGTGCCACGGACCATGACCACAAATGTATCCAAGTGACATTTACTTCTATTGATCATAACACGAGTCAGCCACGGTCAGAGTGTCCAATCACAGTGCAGATGTACTAGGAATAATCTTGCAGATAAAAACAAGGTAGAATACTGGTGGCTCGGTGTGGCTATCTTGTGCAATGCCTTGACAAGTTAGCATGTGCCACTGATCATGACCACAAAGTTTACCAAGTGACTTTAACGTCTACGAATCGTAACACGAGTCAGCCACATTCAGTGCCCAATCACAGTCCAGATGTACTAGACATGACATTGCAGGTATAAACAAGGTAAAAAACGGGTGGCTTTGCATGGCTATTGTGGACAATGCCTTGACCAAGTTGGCATGTGTCACTGACCATGGCCACAAAGTTTACAAAGTACCTTAGACGGCTATGAAGCATAACACGAGTCAGCCACGGTCAAAGTCCCCAATCACAGTGCAGATATACTGAGCATTACCTTACATGTAAAAACAAGGTAAAATACTGGTGGCTCGGTGTGGCTATTGTGCGCAATGCCTTGACAAAGTTGGCATGTGCCACTGACCATGACCACAAATGTATCCATGTGACTTTTACTTCTGTTGATCATAACATGAGTCAGCCACGGTCAGAGTGTCTAATCACAATGCAGATGTACTAGGCATGATCTTGCAGGTGGAAACAAGTTGGAATACTGGTGGTTCGGCGCGGCTGCTGTGCGCAATGCCTTGACAAATTTGGCATGTGCCACTGACCATGACCATAAAGTTTACCAAGTGACTTTAATATCTACAAATCATAACACGAGTCAGCCACAGTCAGAGTGCCCAATCACAGCGCACATCTAAAACGCATGACCTTGCAGGTAAGAACAAGGTGAAAAACCTGTGGCTTGCCACGGCTTTTGTGCGCAATGCCTTGACAAATTTGGCATGTGCCATTGACCATGACCACAAAGCTTTCCAAGTACATTAAACGGCTATTAATCATAACATGAGTCAGCCACGGTCAGAGTGTCCAATCACAGTGCAGAGATACTGGGCATGACCTTGCAGTTATACACAAGGTAGAATACTGGTGGCTCGGTGTGGCTATTGTGCGCAATTCCTTGACAACGATGGCATGTGCCACTGACCAACACCACAAATGTATCCAAGTGGTTTTTACTTCTATTGACCATGACACGAGTTAGCCACGCTCAGAGTGTCCAATCACAGTGAAGAAGTACTAGGCATGATCTTGCAGGTAAAAACAAGGTAGAATACTGGTGGCTCGGTGTGGCTACTGTGCGCAATGCCTTGACAAAGTTAGCATGTGCAACTGACCATGACCACAAATGTATCCAAGTTACTTTCACTTCTATTGGTCTCAACACGAGTCAGCCACGGTCAGAGTATCCAATCACAGTGTAGATGTACTAGGCATGATTTGCAGGTTCAAAAAAGGTGGAATACTGGTGGCTCGGTGTGGCCAACAACCGGTGACCTGTCGCCCACATCAGCCGCAAGCAACTCTCCAGCCGCCATCTGCTATCCGCTGCCCCTCATCTGCCTCCGCCTGCATTTCCCCCTCCCTCATCTCGCCTCATCAGCTTCATCAGCTCCTTCCTCATGTGCTGCCACCAGTTCCTCCCTCTCCTCCTCGCTCCAAGCCTCCTCAGCTCCTTCAACCGTCCGTTCCTGCCTCATCTCTGGCTTTCTATCTTCAGCATCCTCCGCACCGCCTTCAATAAACATCAGCATCATCCGCGCCGCCTTCTTGTTCATTATCCACATCAGCATCGCTTTATCGCTCACGTGGTTCCGCACCTACGCCCACTCATCAATAAATCGTCTCCTCCGTTTCCGCTTTTGCTTGGCACGAGGATCCGCCCGGTCGCATCGCCAGTTCCGCAACGACCTGCGCCCACGCCGAAAACTTTTGCAACGCATGTGGTCTTGCCCCTGCGCCCACTCATCCATCAATCGCTTCCTCCGCTTCGCATCGTTCTCAGCTCGGCACAAGGATCCGCACGGTCGCATCGCCTTTTCCGCAACGACCTGCGCCCACGCCGAAAACTTTTGCAACGCATGTGGTCTTGCCCCTGCGCCCACTCATCCATCAATCGCTTCCTCCGCTTCGCATCGTTCTCAGCTCGGCACAAGGATCCGCACGGTCGCATCGCCTTTTCCGCAACGACCTGCGCCCACGCCAGAACTTCATGCAGCACACGCGGTTTGCCCCTGCGCCCACTCTATCATCATCAGCCTCCGCTTCCGCAATCGCTCGGCACAAGGATCGGCCCGGTCGCATCGCCGTTTTGCGACGACCTGCACCCACGCCGAAACTTCTTTAACGCACGCGGTTCACCCCTGCGCCCACTCATCCATCAATCATTTTCTCAGCTTTGCATCATTCTCAGCTCGGCACAAGGATCTGCCTGGTCGCATCGCCTCTTCCGCGACAATCTGCGTCCATGCCAAGACTTCCTTATGCGCCCACTCCATAATTCATCTTTCCTCTGCCGTTATCCACCTCCTATCCGCTCGGCACAAGGACTCGTCTAGTCACATCGCCAATCTTACGACAACTTGTGCCCAAGCAAAATCACTCTCAGTGCACAACAACACCAACTGCAACAACTCACAGTTCACCATCCACCTGACTCCCTACTGGCCTCCCTCGTGGCGTCTCGAGTTCACCTCCTTCTGCATCTCGCAATCCACGAACTCCAAACTAACATATTCAGCATTAGCATTCGGACTGCAGGAACAAGCAAGTGGCAGTGCCTCCTTCAGAGCGACGTTGTGGCACCGTCCTCCACTAACACCATTCTCACACTCCTCTTCCCAGACACCTCTGTCTCCCCTACTCCTTGCACGCCACGCACAGCCATTTGTCATAGGAATATCTCCATGACAACTAACCCCTGCACTCACCACCCGTCTGGTATGTCGCCAATACAAGTACTTCTTCCACCAGCTGAGAAAACAGGAGCACTATGTGACACATGCGACTGTGTCACACCTACAAGGAAAGACCTCTCACCCTGGAGTCCAACAGTCTAGAAGAACCTGCGACCAGCTCAAGGCTTCATACAGGATCTTCTACAAAGATTCCAAGGAAGATCTACATGTGAATCAACGGTTCCTCTTGACCCGGACCCTCAAGACCAAGATGACGACTTTCCTCTAGGTCGCTTCTCCGTCGACTGGATGTCTTCCCTACCCAGTCCTCTTCTCAGCTCTCTCCCTCTTCTTCCAGCCAAACTGCATTCTTGAGTCGTGTCAGTTAACGGGGGTGTGTCAGAGTTATTCCTGTAAACCTGACAGGACTCTCACCAGCTGGAAACGAAATTCTCAATAATGGTTCAACTCTAGGTTGAACGACCTCGGTCGACACACTAGCCGTTGTCGATGTACTAACCGTTGTCAGCACCTTAGCTGGTAAACGGCTATCAGACTGAGTGATCCCCTAATAAGTGGACACCCCGCAAGCGTGTCTGGCTAGCACACAAGAAGCCATTGCTCATTTTGTCTTGTTTTGTTTACATACGGAGGATGTTCATTCCCTCCAGTTTAACCAGAACAGTTCTGCCCATCCTGTTCCCCTTTGGTTCCGCGGCTTTGCCGTCGTGTCTTCGCTCTGCTCGCTTCTTGCACTCCTTGCCTTCGCCAGCCTCTCCCAGCGCTTTGCTCTGTCACTCTCGCTCGTTCGCTCAGCTCTTTTACTCTGCCAACCATCACTCGTCTCGTCATCTCTCTCGCTCTCAGATCAACCCGTCTACCTCATCTACCTCGCGTCTTAGCCTCTATCAGCCTTCGCGACTAACTCCTCGGACCTCCCTCTCCTACGTCACTCTGCTGACGTCCGCTTGCATGTCCTAATGCTTCTGGCTGCTTCTGCTGCTGCCGTCCTCGCGTCTGCATTATTCTGACGGAGTCAGCCACGGTCAGAGTGTCCAATCAGAGTACATATATACTGCGCATGACCTTGCAGATATGAACAAGGTAGAATACTGGTGGCTCGGTGTGGCTATTGTGCGCAATGCCTTGACAAAGTTGGCATGTGCCAATGACCATGACCACAAATGTATCCAAGTGGCTTTTACTTCTATTGATCATAACACGAGTCAGCCACGGTCAGAGTGTCCAATCACAGTGCAGATGTATTAGGCATGTTCTTGCATGTGCAAACAAGGTAGAATGCTGGTGGCTCGGTGTGGCTATTGTGCGCAATGCCTTGACAAAGTTGGCATGTGCCACTGACCATGACTACAAAGTTTACCCAGTGACTTTAACTTCTACGAATCGTAACATGAGTCAGCCACAGTCAGAGTGCCCAATCACAGTGCAAATATAATATGCATGACCTTGCAGGTAAAGACAAGTTAAAAAACCAGTGGCATGGCACGGCTATTGTGCGCAATGCCTTTACAAAGTTTGCATGTGCCACTGACCATGAACACAAAGTTTACCAAGTATCTCAAATGACTATGAATCATAACACGAGTCAGCCACAGTCTGAGTGTCCAAACATAGTGCAGATATAATGCGCATGACCTTGCAGGTATGAACAAGATAGAATACTACTGGCTCGGTGTGGCTGTTGTGCACAATGTCTTGACAAAGTTGGCATGTGCCATTGACCATGACCACAAATGTATCCAAGTGACCTTTACTTCTATTGATCATAACACGAGTCAGCCATGGTCAGAGTGTCCAATCACAGTGCAGATGTACTAGGCATGATCTTGCAGGTGCAAACAAGGTAGAATACTGGTGACTTGGTGTGGCTATTGTGTGCAATGCCTTGACAAGTTAGCATGTGCCACTGACCATGACCACAAAGTTTACCAAGTGACTTTAACTTCTAGGAATCGTAACACGAGTCAGCCACATTCAGTGCCCAATCACAATTCAGATGTACTAGGCATTACCTTGCAGGTATAAACAAGGTAAAAAACTGGTGGCTTGGCACGGCTATTGTGGGCAATGCCTTGACAAAGTTGGCATGTGCCACTGAACATGACCACAACGTTTTCCAAGTACAATAAACGGCTATAAATCATAGCATGAGTCAGCCACGGTCAGAGATTCCAATCACAGTGCAGAGATATTGGGCATGACCTTGCAGTTATAAACAAGGTAGAATACTGGTGGCTCGGTGTGGCTATTGTGCGCAATTCCTTGACAAAGTTGGCATGTGCCACTGACCATGACCACAAATGTATCCAAGTGGCTTTTACTTCTATTGATCATGACACAAGTCAGCCACGGTCAGAGTGTCCAATCACAGTGCAGATGTACTAGGCATGATCTTGCAGGTACAAACAAGGTAGAATACTAGTGGCTCAGTGTGGCTACTGTGCGCAATGCCTTGACAAAGCTGGCATGTGCCACTGACCATGACCACAAATGTAGCCAAGTGACTTTTACTTCTGTTGATCTCAATACAAGTCAGCCACTGTCAGAGTATCCAATCACAGTGCAGATGTACTAGGCATGATTTTGCAGGTTAAAAAAAGGTGGAATACTGCTGGCTCGTTGTGGCTATTGTGCGCAATGCCTTGAAAAAGTTGGCATGAGCCACTGACCATGACCACAAAGTTTACCAAGTGACTTTAACTTTTACAAATCGTAACACGATTTAGCCACAGTCAGAGTGCCCAATCACAGGTCAGATGTACTGGGCATGAACTTGCAGGTATAAACAGGATAAAAAACCCATGGCTTGGCACGGCTATTGTGCGCAATGCCTTGACAAAGTTGGCATGTGAAACTGACCATGACCACAAAGTTTACCAAGTACCTTAAACCGCTATGAATTATAACACAAGTCAGCCACGGTCAGAGTGTCTAACCACAGTGCAGATATACTGGGCATGACCTTACAAGTATAAACAAGGTAGAATTCCGGTGGCTTGGTGTGGCTGTTGTGTGCAATGCCTTGACAGAGTTGGCATGTGCCACTGACCATGACCACAAATGTATCCAAGTGACTTTTAAATCTATTGATAACAACACGAGTCAGCCACGATCAGAGTGTCCAATCACAGTGCAGATGTACTAGGCATGATCTTTGTTTGCACCTGGTAGATCAAGGCTGTTTGCATCTGGTAGAATACTGGTGGTTCGGTGTGGCTATTGTGCGCAATGCCTTGACAAAGTTGGCATGTGCCACTGACCATGACCACAATGTTTACCGAGTGACTTTAACTTCTACGAATCGTACTACAAGTCAGCCACAATCAGAGTGCCCAATCACAGTCCAGATGTGCTAGGCATGACCTTGCAGGTATAAACAACGTAACAAGTGGTGGCTTGGCATGGCTATTGTGCGCAATACCTTGACAAAGTTGGCAAGTGCCACGGAACATGGCCACAAAGATTACAAAGTACCTTAAACGGCTATGAATCATAACACAAGTCAGCCATGGTCAGAGTGTCCAAACACTGTGCAGGTATACTGGGCATGACCTCACACATATAAACAAGGTAAAATATTGGTGGCTCGATGTGGCTATTGTGCGCAATGCCTGGACAAAGTTGGCATGTGCCACGGACCATGGCCACAAATGTATCCAAGTGACTTTTTACTCGTATTGATCATATCACGAGTCAGCCACGGTCAGAGTGTCCAATCACAGTGCAGATGTACTAGGCATGACCTTGCAGGTGCAAACAAGNAAGTTGGCATGTGCCACTGACCATGACCACAAAGTTTACCAAGTGACTTTAACTTCTACGAATCGTAACACGAGTCAGCCACGGTCAGAGTGCCCAATCACAGTGCACATATAATATGCATGACCTTGCATGTATGGACAAGTTAAAAAACCAGTGGCTTGGCATGGCTATTGTGCGCAATGCCTTGACAATTTTGGCATGTGCCACTGACCATGACCACAAAGTTTACCAAGTACCTTAAACAGCTATGAATCATAACACGAGTCAGCCACGGTCAGAGTGTCCAATCACAGTACAGATATATTGCCCATAACCTTGCAGGTATAAAAAAGCTAGAATACTGGTGGCTCGGTGTGGCTATTGTGCGCAATGCCTTGACAAAGTTGGCATGTGCCATTGACCATGACCACAAATGTTTCCAAGTGAATTTTACTTCTACTGATCATAACACGAGTCAGCCACGGTCAGAGTGTCCAATCACAGTGCACATGACTAGGCATGTTTTTGCAGGTACAAACAAGGTAGAATACTGGTGGCTCGGTGGCTATTGTGCGCAATGCCTTGACAAAGTTGGCATGTGCCACTGACCATGACCACAAAGTTTACCAAGTGACTTTAACTTTTACGAATCGGAACACAAGTCAGCCACAGTCAGAGTGCCCAATCATAAATCAGATGTACTAGGCATGACCTTGCAGGTATAAACAAGGTCAAAAACCCATGGCTTGGCACCGCTATTGTGCGCAATGCCTTGACAAAGTTGGCGAGTGCCACTGACCATGACCACAAAGTTTACCAAATACCTTAAACGGCTATGAATTATAACACAAGTCAGCCACGGTCAGAGTGTCCAATCACAGTGCACATGTACTGGACATGACCTTACAGGTATAAACAAGGTAGAACTCTGGTGGCTTGGTGTGGCTACTGTGTGCAATGCCTTGACAAAGCTCGCATGTGCCACTGACCATGACCACAAATGTATCCAAGTGACTTCTACTTCTACTGATCATAACACGAGTCAGCCATGGTCAGAGTGTCCAATCACAGTGCAGATGTACTAGGGATGACCTTGCAGACACAAACAAGGTAGAATACTGGTGGCTTGGTGTGGCTATTGTGCGCAATGCCTTGACAAGTTGGCATGTGCCACTGACCATGACCTTAAAGTTTACCAAGTGACTTTAACTTCTACGGATTGAAACACGAGTCAGCCACATTCAGTGCCCAATCACAGTCCAGATGTACTAGGCATGACCTTGCAGGTATAAAAAAAGGTAAATAACCGGTGGCTTTGCATGGCTATTGTGCGCAATGCCTTAACAAAGTTGGCATGTGCCACTGACCATGGCCACAAAGTTTACAAAGTACATAAAACCGCTATAAATCATAACATGAGTCAGCCACGGTCAGAGTGTTCAATCACAGTGCAGATATACTGGGCATAACATTGCAGGTATAAACAAGGTAAAATACTGGTGGCTCGGTGTGGCTATTGTGCGCAATGCATTGACAAAGTTGGCATGTGCCACTGACCATGACCACAAATGTATCCAAGTGACTTTTACTTCTGTTGATCATACCAAGGGTCAGCCACGGTCAGAGTGTCCAATCACAATGCAGATGTACTAGGCATGATCTTGCAGGTGCAAACAAGGTGGAATACTGGTGGTTTGACGTGACTATTGTGCGCAATACCTTGACAAAGTTGGCATGTGCCACTGACCATGACCAAAACGTTTACCAAGTGACTTTAACTTCTACGAATCATAACACGAGTCAGCCACAGTCAGAGTGCCCAATCACAGCGCACATCTAATATGCATGACCTTGCAGGTAAAAACAAGGTAAAAAACCGGTGGCTTGGCACGGCTATTGTGCGCAATGCCCTGACAAAGTTGGCATGAGCCACTGACCATGACCACAAAGTTTTCCAAGTACATTAAACGGCTATAAATCATAACATGAGTCAGCCACGGTCAGAGTGTCCAATCACAGTGCAGATATACTGGGCATGACCTTGCAAGTATAAACAAGGTAGAATACTGGTGGCTCCGCGTGGCTATTGTGCGCAATTCCTTGACAAAGTTGGCATGTGCCACTAACCATGACCACAAATGTATCTAAGTGGCTTTTACTTCTATTGATCATGACACGAGTCAGCCACGGTCAGAGTGTCCAATCACAGTGCAGGTGTACTAGGCATGATATTGCAGGTACAAAAAAGGTAGAATACTGGTGGCTCGGTGTGGCTACTGTGCGCAATGCCTTGACAAAGTTGGCATGTGCCACTGACCATGACCACAAATGTATCCAAGTGACTTGTACTTCTATTGATCTCAACACGAGTCAGCCATGGTCAGAGTGTCCAATCACAGTGCAGATGTACTAGGCATGATCTTGCAGGTTCAAGAAAGGTAGAATACTGGTGGCTCGGTGTGGCTATTGTGCGCAATGCCTTGACAAAGTTGGCATGTGCCACTGACCATGACCACAAAGTTTACCAAGTGACTTTAATTTCTACGAATCGTAACACGAGTCAGCCACAGCCAGAGTGCTCAATCACAGTGTACCTCTATTATGCATGGCCGTGCAGGTATAATGAAGGTAAAAAATTGGTGGCTTGGCACGGCTATTGTGCGCAATGCCTTGACAAAGTTGGCATGTTCCACTACCACGACCACAAAGTTTACCAAGTACATTAAACGGCTATGAATCATAACACGAGTCAGCCACGGTCAGAGTGTCCAATTTCAGTGCAGATATACTGGGCAGCACCTTACAGGTATAAATAAGGTAGAATACTGGTGGCTCGGTGTGCCTATTGTCCGCAATGCCTTAACAAAGTTGGCATGTGCCACTGACCATGACCACAAAGTTTACCAAGTGACTATAACTTCTACGAATCGTAACACAAGTCAGCCACGGTCAGAGTGCCCAATCTCAGTGCACATCTGATATGCATGACCTTGCAGGTATAAACAATTTAAAAAACCAGTGGCTTGGCAAGGCTATTGTGCGCAATGCCTTGACAAAGTTGGCATGTGCCACTGACCATGACCACAAAGTTTACCAAGTACCTTAAACGGCTACGAATCATAACACGAGTCAGCCACGGTCAGAGTGTCCAATCACAGTGCAGAGATACTGGGCATGACCTAACCGGTATAAACAAGGTAAAATATTGGTGGCTCGGTGTGGCTATTGTGCGCAATGCCTTGACAAAGTTGGCATGTGCCACTGACCACGACCACAAAGTTTACCAAGTGACTTTAACTTATACGAATCATAACACGAGTCAGCCAAGGTCAGAGTGTCCAATCAATACGCACATCTAATGTGCATGACCTTGCAAGTACGAACGAGGTAAAAAACCGATGGCTTGGCACGGCTATTGTGCGCAATGCCTTGACAAAGTTGGCATGTGCCACTGACCATGACCACAAAGTTTACCAAGTACATCAAACGGCTATGAATCATAACACGAGTCAGCCACGGTCAGAGTGTCCAATCACAATGCAGATATACTGGACATGAACTTACAGGTATAAACAAGGTAGAATACTGGTGGCTCGGTGTGGCTATAGTGCGCAATTCCTTAACAAAGTTGGCATGTGCCACTGACCATGCCCACAAATGTATCCAAGTGACTTTTACTTCTATTGATCATAACACGAGTCAGCCACAGTCAGACTGTCCAATGACAGTGCAGATGTACTAGGCATGATCTTGCAGGTGCAAACAAGGTAGAATACAGGTGGCTCGGTGTGGCTATTGTGCGCAATGCCTTGACAAAGTTGGCATGTACCACTGACCAAGACCACAAAGTTTACCAAGTGACTTTAATTTCTATAAATGGTAATACGAGTCAGCCATGGTCAAAGTGCCCAATCACAGTGCACATATAATATGCATGACCTTGCAGGTATAGACAAGTTAGAAAACCAGTGGCTTGGCACGGCTATTTTGTGCAATGCCTTGACAAAGTTGGCCTGTGCCACTGACAATGACCACAAAGTTTACCAAGTACCTTAAACGACTATGAATCATAACACGAGTCAGCAACGGTCAGAGTGTCCAATCACAGTGCAAATATATTGGGTATGACCTTATAGGTTAAACAAGGTAAAATAGTGGTTGCTCGGTGTGGCTATTGTGCGCAATGCCTTGACAAAGTTGGCATGTGCCACTGACCATGACCACAAATGTATCCAAGTGACTTTGACTTCTATTGATCATAACACGAGTCAGCCACGGTCAGAGTGTCCAATCACATTGAAGATGTACTGGGCATGATCTTGCAGGTACAAACAAGGTAGAATATTGGTGGCTCGCTGTGGCTATTGTGCGCAATGCCTTGACAAAGTTGGCATGTGCCACTGACCATGACCACAAAGTTTACCAAGTGACTTTGACTTCTACGAATCATAACACGAGTCAGCCACGGTCAGAGAAACCAATCAAAGTGCACATCTAATATGTATAACCTTGCATGTATAAGCAAGGTAAAAAACCGGTGGCTTGGCACGGCTATTGTGCGCAATGCCTTGACAAAGTTGGCATGTGCCACTGACCATGACCACAAGCTGTACCAAGTACATTAAACGGCTATGAATCATAACACGAGGCAGCCACAATCAGAGTGTCCAATCACACTGCACATATACTCGGCATGACCATACAGGTATAAACAAGGTAGAATAATGGTGGCTCGGTGTGGCTATTGTGCGTAATTCCTTGACAAAGTTGGAATGTGCCACTGACCATGACCACACATATATCCAAGTGACTTTTGCTTCTATTGATCATAACACGAGTCAGCCACGGTCAGAGTGTCCAATCACTGTACAGATCTACTAGGCATGATTGTGCAGGTGCAAACAAGGTAGAATACGGGTGGCTCGGTGTGGCTATTGTGCGTAATTCCTTGACAAAGTTGTCATGTGCCACTGACAATGACCACAAATGTACCCAAGTGACTTTTACTTCTATTGATCATAACAGGAGTCAGCCACGGTCAGACTGTTCAATCACAGTGCAGATGTACTAGGCATGAAGTTGCAGGTTCAAAAAAGGTATAATACTGGTGGCTTGGTGTGGCTATTGTGCGCAATGCCTTGACAAAGTTGGCATGTGCCACTGACCATGACCACAAAATTTACCACGTGAATTCAACTTCTACGAATCTTAACACGAGTCTGCCATGGTCAGAGTGCCCAATCACAACGCACATTTAATATGCATAACCTTACAGGTATAAACGAGGTAAAAAACCGGTGGCTTGGCACGGCTATTGTGCGCAGTGCCTATACAAAGTTGGCGTGTGCCACTGCCATGACCACAAAGTTTACCATGTGCCTTAAAGGGCTATGAATCATAACACGAGTCAGCCACGGTCAGAGTGTCCAATATCAGTGCAGATACATTGGACATGACCGTATAGGTATAAACAAGGTAGAATACTGGTGGCTCGGTGTGGCGATTGTGTGCAATGCCTTGACAAAGTTGGCATGTGCCACTGACCATGACAACAAGTGTATCCAAGTGACTTTTATTTCTATTGATCATAACACAAGTCAGCCACGATCAGAGTGTCCAATCGCAATGCAGATGAACTAGGCATGATCTTGCAGGTGCAAACAAGATAGAGTACTGGTGGCTCGGTTTTGCTATTGTGCGCAATGCCTTGACAAAGTTGGCATGTGCCACTGACCATGACCACAAAGTTTACCGAGTGACTTTAACATCTACAAATCGTAACTTGATTCAGCCACAGTAAGAGTGCCCAATCACAGTTCAGATGTACTAGGCATGACCTTACAGGTATAAACAAGGTAAAAAACCGGTGGCTTGGAACGGCTATTGTGCGCAATGCCTTGACAAAGTTGGCAGCTGCCACTGACCATGACCACAAAGTTTACCAAGTACCTTAAACAGCTATGAATCATAACACGAGTCAGCCACGGTCAGAGTGTCCAATCACAGTGCAGATATACTAGGCATGACCTTACAGGTATGAACAAGGTAGAACAATGGTGGCTCGGTGTGGCTATTATGTGCAAGGCCTTGACAAAGTTGGCATGTGCCACTAACCATGACCACAAATGTATCCAAGTGACTTTTACTTCTATTGATCATAACACGAGTCAGCCACAGTCAGAGTGTCCAATTACAATGCAGATATAATAGGCATGATCTTGCAGGTGCAAACAAGGTAGAATACTGGTGGCTCGGTGTGGCTATTGTGCGCAATACCTTGACAAAGTTGGCATGTGCCACTGACCATGACCACAAAGTTTACCAAATGACTTTAACTTCTACAAATCGTAACACGATTTAGCCACAGTCACAGTGCCCAATCACAGTTCAGATGTACTAGGCATGACCTTGCAGGTATAAAAAAGGTAAAAAACCGGCGGCTTGGCACGGCTATTGTGCGCAATGCCTTGACAATGTTGGCATGTGCCACTGACCATGACCACAAAGATTACCAAGTACCTTTAACGGCTATGAATCATGACACGAGTCAGCCACGATCAGAGTGTCCAATAACAGTGCAGATATACTGGGCATGACCTTACAGGTATAAACAAGGTAGAATACTGGTGGCTCGGTGTGGCTATTGTGTGCAAGGCCTTGACAAAGTTGGCATGTGCCACTGACCATGACCACAAATGTATCCAAGTGACTTTTACTTCTGTTAATCGTAACACGAGTCAGCCACGGTCAGAGTGTCCAATCACAGTGCAGATATAGTAGGCATCATCTTGCAGGTGCAAACAAGGTAGAATACTGGTGTCTCGTTGTGGCTATTGTACGCAATGCCTTGAAGAAGTTGGCATGTGCCACTGACCATAACCACAAAGTTAACCAAGTGACTTTAACTTCTACGAATCGTAACACGAGTCAGCCACAGTCAGAGTGCCCAATCACAGTTCAGATGTACTAGGCATGACCTTGCAGGTATAAACAAGGTAAAAAACCGGTGGCTTGCCACGGCTATTGTGCGCAATGCCTTGACAAAGTTGGCATGTGCTACTGACCATGACCACAAAGTTTACCAAGTACCTTAAACGGCTATGAATCATAACACGAGTCAGCCAAGAGCATAGTGTCCAATCACAGTGCAGATATACTGGGCATGACCTTGCAGGTATAAACAAGGTAGAATACTGGTGGCTCGGTTTGGCTATTGTGCGCAATGCCTTGACAAAATTGACATGTGCCACTGACCATGACCACAAATGTATCCAAGTGACTTTACATCTATTGATCATCACACGAGTCAGCCACGGTCAGAGTGTCCAATCACAGTGCAGATGTACTAGGCATGATCTTGAAGGTTTAAACAAGGTAGAATACTGGTGGCTCGGAATGGCTATTGTGCGCAATGCCTTGACAATGCTGGCATGTGCCACTGACCATGCCCACAAAGTTTACCAAGTAATTTTAACTTCTACGAATTGTAACACAAGTCAACAACGGTCAGAGTGCCCAATCAGAGTGCACATCTATTATGCATGACTTTGCAGGTATAAACAGGGTAAAAAAACCGGTGGCTTGGCACGTCTATTGTGCGCAATGCCTTGACAAAGTTGGCATGTGCCACTGACCATGACCACAAAGTTAACCAAGTGACTTTAACTTCTACGAATTGTAACACGAGTCAGCCACAGTCAGAGTGCCCAATCACAGTTCAGATGTACTAGGCATGACCTTGCAGGTATAAACAAGGTATAAACCTGGTGGCTTGGCACGGCTATTGTCCGCAATGCCTTGACAAAGTTGGCATGTGCCACTGACCATGACCACAAAGTTTACCAAGTACCTTAAACGGCTATGAATCATAACAGGAGTCAGCCACGCGCAGAGTGTCCAATCATAGTGCAGATATACTGGGCATGACCTTACAAGTATCAACAAGGTAGAATACTGGTGGCTCGGTGTGGCTATTGTAGGCAATGCCTTGACAAAGTTGGCATGTGCCACTGAACATGACCACAAATGTATCCAAGTGACTTTTACACCTATTGATCATCACACGAGTCAGCCACGGTCAGAGTGTCCAATCACATTACAGATGTACTAGGCATGCTCTTATAGGTTCAAAAACTGTAGAATATTGGTGGCTCGGAATGGTTATTGTGCGCAATGCCTTGACAATGTTGGCATGTGCCACTGATCATGACCACAAAGTCTACCAAGTGACTTTAACTTCTACGAATCGTAACACGAGTCAACCACGGTCAGAGTGCCCAATCATAGTGCACATCTAATATGCATGACCTTGCAGGTATAAACAAGGTATGAAACCGATGGCTTGGCACGCCTATTGTGCGCAATGCCTTGACAAAGTTGCCATGTGCCACTGACCATGACCACAAAGTTCACCAAGTGACTTTAAATTCTACAAACCGTAACACAAGTCAGCTACAGTCAGAGTGCCCAATAACAGTTCAGATGTACTAGGTATGACCTTGCATGTATAAACAGGGTAAGAAACCGGTGGCTTGGCACGCCTATTGTGCGCAATGCCTTGACAAAGTTGGCATGTGCCACTGACCATGACCACAAGGTTTACTAAGTACCTTAAATGGCTATGACTCATAACACGAGTCAGCAACAGTTAGAGTGTCCAATCATAGTGCCGATGTACTAGGCATGATCTTGCAGGTACAAACAAGGCAGAGTACTGGTGGCTCAGTGTGGCTATTGTGCGCAATGCCTTGACAAAGTTGGCATGTGCCACTGACCATGACCACAAATGTATCCTAATGACTTTTTCTTCTATTGATAATAACACAAGTCAGCCATGGTCAGAGTGTCCGATCACAGTGCAGATGTACTAGGCATGATCTTGCAGGTACAAACAAGGTAGAATCCTGGTGTCTCGGTGTGACTATTGTGTGCAATGACTTGACAAAGTTGGCATGTGCCACTGACCATGGCCACAAAGTTTACCAGGTGATTTCAACTTCTACAAATCGTAACACGAGTCAGCCACAGTCAGAGTGCCAAATCACAGTGCACATCTAATATGCATGATCTCGTAGGTATGAAAAAGGTAAAAACCCGATGGCTTGCCACGGCTATTGTGCGCAATGCCTTGACAAAGTTGGCATGTGCCACTGACCATGACCACACTGTTTACCAAGTACATTAAACGGCTATGAATCATAACACGCATCACCCACGGTCAGAGTGTCCAATCACAGTGTAGATGTACTATACATTATCTTAAAGGTGCAAACAAGGTAGAATACTGGTGGCTCGGTGTGGCTATTGTGCGTAATGCCTTGAAAACGTTGGCATGTGCCATTGACCATGATCACAAAGTTTACCAAGTGACTTTTGTCAGAAATGAAGTCTTGACAAGAGAAGAAAACAATATCAAACGTCGCTCCTAATAACGGCTCAAGTCCACCGACTGAGCCACCTTGTCTAAACGGCTCTCTGGTCAGGCGACCGTTCGGATCCGTCAGTCAAGTTGTCCCCTAATAAAGTGAAACCTGTCACCCACGTCCGGCTAGTGGAAAGAAGCCGTTGCCTTGCTCGTTTGTCCTGTTCTGACCTTTTATATCGAGGATGTTCACTCACTCGAGTTATCCAAAACAGTTCTACTCATGCTGTTCCCCTTTGGTTCCGCGGCTTCGCCGCCATGTCTTCGCTCTGCTTGCTCCTCGCATTCTTTGTCTTCGCCAGCACCTCTGAACGCTTTGCTTTGTCACTCTTGCTCCTTCGCTCAGCTCTCATACTCCGCCAACCATCACTCATCTCGACAGCACTCTTTCTCACATCAACCGTCTACCTCAGCTATCTGGCCTCTCAGCTTCTATCAGCTTCCGCGACTAACTCCTCGGACCACTTTCGCCTACGTCACTTTGCTGACGTTTGCTTGCGTGTTCTGACGCTTCTGCCTGCTTCTGCCATTGCTGTTCTCGTGCTTGTATTCTTCTGACATGGTATCAGAGCATCAGGCAACATCACCTGGTGCCTTGGAAGTGCATCATTATTCTGCTGCCATCTCTTCTCCAACTCTGCTCACATTTATCTGTCACCGCTGCCGTCACCCCACGCCTCTCCACTTCGTCCACACCTAACATCAGCAGCCCTACGTGACGAGTTATCCACGCTGAAGAAATGCCTTGTCATCCCAAGGAAGCCCTGCGCCCATCTCCGTGCCCGTGGCCAACTATCGGTGACTTGTCGCCCACATCAGCTGCAAGCAACTCTCAAGCCGCCGTGTGCCGTCAACTACGAAGAAGCTTCCTGCCGCCCGCCATCTGCTGCCCCTCATCACATTTGCCTCCGTAAGCACCTCCTCCTCTTTCATGCTGCCTTATCAGCCTCATTTTTCCTCCTCACCGTCATCCTCAGCCCGCCCGCGTCCATCATCTCGAACCGCTCTCTCGCATCGCCTCCTCGCCTCCTCAACAGCTGCAGCCAAAACTATCGCCGTCAGGATATCGGACACCACCAGTCTTCCTGCTCCCACTTCCGAGCCAACTGGGGAACAATCCGTCACTCTCCTGACATCAGCGGTCCAGTGGACCTGCCCGTTGCCTGACTCCCTCTGCCGCAGACACCGTCTTCCAACTGACAGAGTATTCGACACCACCAGTCTTCCTGCTCCCACTTCCGAGCCAACTGGGGAACAAGCCGTCACTCTCCTAAACGCAAGAAGAAGTGGTTGCGTCACTCCATCTCCTTGCTGCGACGCGCCTCATCGCATCTTCCTTTGTATACATCACTCCCTACCTCTCCTCTTCAGCATCATCATCAGCCTTCTGCTTCATCCTCATCTGCCCCCTTGTCCTCCTCGCTCCAGTCTCCTTAGCTCCGTCAGCTGTCCGTTCTTGCCTCATATTTGCCTCTCCATCATCAGCATCCTCCGCGCCGCGCCTGCATCAATCATCATCAGCAGCATCATCCCTTCACACACGTGGTTCCGCCCCTACGCCCACTCACCAATCAATCACTTCCTCCGCTTTCGCAAATCGTCTTCAACTCGGCACAAGGATCCGCCCGATCGCATCACCCATTTCGCGATGACATGCGCCCACGCCAAATACATCCACAGCGTAAGTGGTTCATCCCTGCGCCCACTCATCAATCAATCATTTCATCAGCTTCGCATCGCTCTCAGCTCGGCACAAGGATCCGCCCGGTCGCATCGCCTTTTCTGCGACGACCTGCGCCCACGCCGAAACTTACTGCAGTGCTCGCGGTTCGCCCCTGTGTCCACTCACAAATCAATCGTTTCCTCAGCTTCGCATCGCTCTCAGCTCGGCACAAGGATCCGCCCGGTCGCATCGCCTTTTCTGCGACGACCTGCGCCCACGCCGAAACTTACTGCAGTGCTCGCGGTTCGCCCCTGTGTCCACTCACAAATCAATCGTTTCCTCAGCTTCGCATCGCTCTCAGCTTGGCACAAGGATCCGCCCGCTTGCATCGCCTTTTCTACGACGACCTGCGCCCACGCCGATACTTCCTTCAGCGCACGCGGTTTGCCCCTGTATCCACTCCATTATCCATCACTTCTCCTGTGTCATCCGCTTCCGCTCTGCTTGGCATACGGATCCGTCCTGTTGTATCGTACGTTCCACGACAATTTGTGCCCACTTTTTCATTTGCTGTTCCACGACAATTTGTGCCCGCTTCGTTCTCGATTTCGCTCTTCCCGCAGTACAACAGTCCGCTCCGTTGCATCACCACCGGCACTCCTACAAAGACTAACTGGCCTCGTCTTCCTGCTCCTCTCCTTTCAATCAGCTTTCAACACTCCTCCTCCTCCATGGAAGAGGAACGGCGCACCATTCTGATATACAATGAAGTTGCCTCCCTCACTGACAACAATTCCCCACTCTGCTTTGCACCCAATGGGAGTCACAACTTTGATCGATGGCGCCGCCAACTGCGGCATGAAATCACCACACTGGATATGTATGGATACAATCTCCTTGATGTACTACGAAATACTGGAAGCAGAGAAGCAGAGAACTGCACGTGGAAGAAGGGAGTACGGCATTGCCCAAACTCAACTGTGAGGACTTCACTACATGAGCACATACGACGAATTTCACCCTATCATTGCATCACATTGTCATCAGGCTGTCTTCCGGACCATACAAGCTCTCAGGGACTACTGCTCAAGCAGAGGAGCTGAACACCCTGACCCTCATCCAGCTGCCCTTAACCCTCCTCCATACAGTGAACTCCTGGAGGAACGACGATTCCAGCTACAACCATTCATCAGAGATCACAGGAGAATGGAGGAAGAAGCAGAACTTCGAGCCATCAAAGAACAGCCTCATACTCCCCAATCTCCAACATCCTCCAATGGGGTGGAATACTGGGAGTGTTACTACCCCTGATCTTCTCTGCCCGCTTATCTCTTGTCAAGCTTCAAGGGGTGTGTCAGAAATGAAGTCTTGACAAGAGAAGAAAAAAACATCAAACGTCGCTCTCAATAACGGCTCAAGTCCACCAACTGGGTCACCTTGTCTAAACGGCTCTCTGGTCAGGCGACCGTTTGGATCCGTCAGTCAAGTTATCCCCTAATGAAGTGACACCTGTCACCCACGTCCGGCTAGTGGAAAGAAGCCGTTGCCTTGCTCATTTGTCTTATCTGATCTTTTATACCGAGGATGTTCATTCCCTCGAGTTAACCAAAATAGTTCTACTCATCCTGTTTCCCTTTGGTTCCGCGACTTCGCCACCGTGTCTTCGCTCTGCTCGCTCCTCGCATTCTTTGTCTTCGCCAGCACCTTTCAACGCTTCACTCCGTCACTCTTGCTCCTTCTCTCAGCTCTCATACTCCGCCAACCACCACTCATCTCGACAGCACTCTTTCTCACATCAACCGTCTACCTCAGCTATCACGCCTCTCAGCTTCTATCAGCTTTCGCGACTAACTCCTCAGACCGCCCTTGCCTACGTCAGTTCGCACCACTCGGCAACCCGTTCGCACCACTCGGTAACCAGTTCTGACCACTCCGCGACCAGTTTGCACCACTCCGCAACCAGTTCGCACCACTCCGCAACCCGTTCGCACCACTCCGCAACCAGTTCGCACCACTCCACGAACATTTCGCACCACTCCACTACCAGTTCGCACCAATCCGCAACCACTTCGCACCACTCCGCAACCAGTTTGCACCACTCCCCAACCAGTTTGCACTACTCC
>SZWC01011543.1:67430-88650 GCA_023375785.1 Penium margaritaceum | reverse complement strand
TGTGCCAGAGTTGTGCCAGAGTTGTGCCAGAGTTGTGCCAGAGTTGTGCCAGAGTTGTGCCAGAGTTGTGCCAGAGTTGTGCCAGAGTTGTGCCAGAGTTGTGCCAGAGTTGTGCCAGAGTTGTGTCAGAGTTATGCAAGAGTTGTGCCAGAGTATTGCCAGAATTGTGCCAGACTTGTGCCAGAGATGAGCAAGAGTTGTACCAAAGTTGGGCCAGATTTGTGTCAAAGTTATGCCAGAGTTGTGCCAGAGTTGTGCCAGAGTTGTGCCAGATTTGTGCCAGAGTTGTCCTAGACTTGTGCCAGAGTTGTGCCAGAGTTATGCCAGAGTAGAGCCAGAGTTGTGCCAGAGTTGTGCCAGAGTTGTGCTAGAGTTGTGCCAGAGTTGTGCCAAAGTTGTGCCATAGTTGTGCCAGAGTTGTGCCAGAGATGTGCCAGAGTTGTGCCAGAGTTGAGCCAGACTTGTACCAGAGTTTTGCCAGAGTTGTGTCACAGCTATGCCAGAGTTGTGCCAGAGTTGTCTCAGAGTTGTGCCAGAGTTGTGTCAGAGTTGTGCCAGTGTTGTGCCAGAGTTGTCCTAGACTTGTGCCAGAGTTGTCCGAGAGTTGTGCCAGAGATGTGCCACAAAGGTGTCATAGTACTGCCAGAGTTGTGCCAGAGTTGTGCCATAGTTGTGCTTGAGTTGTTCCAGAGCTGTGCCAGAGTTGTGCTAGAGTTGTGCCAGAGTTTTGCCAGAGTTTTGCCATAGTTGTGCAAAAGTTGTGCCAGAGTTGTTCCAGAGTTTTGCCAGAGTTGTGCCGGAGTTGTGCCATAGTTATGCCGGAGTTGTGCCAGAGTTGTGCCTGAGTTGTGCCATAGGTTTGCCAGAGCTGTGCCAGAATTGTACCCGAGTTGTGCCAGAGGTGTGCGACAGTTGTGCCACAGTTGTGCCAGAGTTGTGCCAGAGTTGTGCCAGAGTTATGCCAGAGTTGTGCCAGAGTTGTGCCAGAGTTGTGCCAGAGTTGTGCCAGAGTTGTGCCAGAGTTGTGCCATAGTTTTGCCATAGTTGTGCCGGAGTTGTGCCAGAGTTCTGCCAGAGTTGTGCCAGAGTTGTGCCAGATTCGTTCCAGAGTTGTGCCAGAGTTGCGCCAGAGTTGTGCCAAAGTTGTGCTTGAGTTGTGCCACAGTTGTGCAAGAGTTGTGCCAGAATTTTGCCAAAGTTGTGCCAGAGTTGAGCCAGAGTTGTGTCAGAGTTGTGACATAGTTGTGCTAGAGTTGTGGCGGAGTTGTACCAGAGTTGTGGCAGAGTTGTACCAGAGTTGTGCCAGAGCTGTGCCAGAATTGTGCCAGAGTTGTGCCAGAGATGTGCCAGAGTTGTGCCAGAGTTGTGTCAGAGTTGTGCCAGAGTTGTGCCAGAGTTAAACCTGAGTTGTGCCAGATTTTTGCCACAGTTGTGCCAGGGTTGTGCCAGAGCTGTGCCAAAATTCTGCCATAGTTGTGCCAGAATTGCGCAGAGTTGTGCGAGAGTTGTGCCACAGTTGTTCCAGAGTTGTGCCATAGGTGTGCCTGATTTGTGCAATAGTTGTGCCAGTGCTGTGGCAAATATGTGCCGGAAATGTATCACAGTTGTGGCAAAGTTGTGCCAGAGTTGTGCAAGAGTTGTGCCAGAGGTGTGCCAGAGTTGTGCCAGAGTTGTGCCAGAGTTGTGCCAGAGTTGTGCCAGAGTTGTGCCAGAGTTGTGCCAGAGTTGTGCCAGAGGTGTGCCAGAGTTGTGCTAGAGTTGTGCCAGAGGTGTGCCAGAGTTGTGCTAGAGTTGTGCCAGAGGTGTGCCAGAGTTGTGCTAGAGTTGTGCCAGAGGTGTGCCAGAGTTGTGCTAGAGTTGTGCCAGAGGTGTGCCAGAGTTGTGCTAGAGTTGTGCCAGAGGTGTGCCAGAGTTGTGCTAGAGTTGTGCCAGAGGTGTGCCAGAGTTGTGCTAGAGTTGTGCCAGAGGTGTGCCAGAGTTGTGCTAGAGTTGTGCCAGAGGTGTGCCAGAGTTGTGCTAGAGTTGTGCCAGAGGTGTGCCAGAGTTGTGCTAGAGTTGTGCCAGAGGTGTGCCAGAGTTGTGCTAGAGTTGTGCCAGAGGTGTGCCAGAGTTGTGCTAGAGTTGTGCCAGAGGTGTGCCAGAGTTGTGCTAGAGTTGTGCCAGAGGTGTGCCAGAGTTGTGCTAGAGTTGTGCCAGAGGTGTGCCAGAGTTGTGCTAGAGTTGTGCCAGAGGTGTGCCAGAGTTGTGCTAGAGTTGTGCCAGAGGTGTGCCAGAGTTGTGCTAGAGTTGTGCCAGAGGTGTGCCAGAGTTGTGCTAGAGTTGTGCCAGAGGTGTGCCAGAGTTGTGCTAGAGTTGTGCCAGAGGTGTGCCAGAGTTGTGCTAGAGTTGTGCCAGAGGTGTGCCAGAGTTGTGCTAGAGTTGTGCCAGAGGTGTGCCAGAGTTGTGCTAGAGTTGTGCCAGAGGTGTGCCAGAGTTGTGCTAGAGTTGTGCCAGAGGTGTGCCAGAGTTGTGCTAGAGTTGTGCCAGAGGTGTGCCAGAGTTGTGCTAGAGTTGTGCCAGAGGTGTGCCAGAGTTGTGCTAGAGTTGTGCCAGAGGTGTGCCAGAGTTGTGCTAGAGTTGTGCCAGAGGTGTGCCAGAGTTGTGCTAGAGTTGTGCCAGAGGTGTGCCAGAGTTGTGCTAGAGTTGTGCCAGAGGTGTGCCAGAGTTGTGCTAGAGTTGTGCCAGAGGTGTGCCAGAGTTGTGCTAGAGTTGTGCCAGAGGTGTGCCAGAGTTGTGCTAGAGTTGTGCCAGAGGTGTGCCAGAGTTGTGCTAGAGTTGTGCCAGAGGTGTGCCAGAGTTGTGCTAGAGTTGTGCCAGAGGTGTGCCAGAGTTGTGCTAGAGTTGTGCCAGAGGTGTGCCAGAGTTGTGCTAGAGTTGTGCCAGAGGTGTGCCAGAGTTGTGCTAGAGTTGTGCCAGAGGTGTGCCAGAGTTGTGCTAGAGTTGTGCCAGAGGTGTGCCAGAGTTGTGCTAGAGTTGTGCCAGAGGTGTGCCAGAGTTGTGCTAGAGTTGTGCCAGAGGTGTGCCAGAGTTGTGCTAGAGTTGTGCCAGAGGTGTGCCAGAGTTGTGCTAGAGTTGTGCCAGAGGTGTGCCAGAGTTGTGCTAGAGTTGTGCCAGAGGTGTGCCAGAGTTGTGCTAGAGTTGTGCCAGAGGTGTGCCAGAGTTGTGCTAGAGTTGTGCCAGAGGTGTGCCAGAGTTGTGCTAGAGTTGTGCCAGAGGTGTGCCAGAGTTGTGCTAGAGTTGTGCCAGAGGTGTGCCAGAGTTGTGCTAGAGTTGTGCCAGAGGTGTGCCAGAGTTGTGCTAGAGTTGTGCCAGAGGTGTGCCAGAGTTGTGCTAGAGTTGTGCCAGAGGTGTGCCAGAGTTGTGCTAGAGTTGTGCCAGAGGTGTGCCAGAGTTGTGCTAGAGTTGTGCCAGAGGTGTGCCAGAGTTGTGCTAGAGTTGTGCCAGAGGTGTGCCAGAGTTGTGCTAGAGTTGTGCCAGAGGTGTGCCAGAGTTGTGCTAGAGTTGTGCCAGAGGTGTGCCAGAGTTGTGCTAGAGTTGTGCCAGAGGTGTGCCAGAGTTGTGCTAGAGTTGTGCCAGAGGTGTGCCAGAGTTGTGCTAGAGTTGTGCCAGAGGTGTGCCAGAGTTGTGCTAGAGTTGTGCCAGAGGTGTGCCAGAGTTGTGCTAGAGTTGTGCCAGAGGTGTGCCAGAGTTGTGCTAGAGTTGTGCCAGAGGTGTGCCAGAGTTGTGCTAGAGTTGTGCCAGAGGTGTGCCAGAGTTGTGCTAGAGTTGTGCCAGAGGTGTGCCAGAGTTGTGCTAGAGTTGTGCCAGAGGTGTGCCAGAGTTGTGCTAGAGTTGTGCCAGAGGTGTGCCAGAGTTGTGCTAGAGTTGTGCCAGAGGTGTGCCAGAGTTGTGCTAGAGTTGTGCCAGAGGTGTGCCAGAGTTGTGCTAGAGTTGTGCCAGAGGTGTGCCAGAGTTGTGCTAGAGTTGTGCCAGAGGTGTGCCAGAGTTGTGCTAGAGTTGTGCCAGAGGTGTGCCAGAGTTGTGCTAGAGTTGTGCCAGAGGTGTGCCAGAGTTGTGCTAGAGTTGTGCCAGAGGTGTGCCAGAGTTGTGCTAGAGTTGTGCCAGAGGTGTGCCAGAGTTGTGCTAGAGTTGTGCCAGAGGTGTGCCAGAGTTGTGCTAGAGTTGTGCCAGAGGTGTGCCAGAGTTGTGCTAGAGTTGTGCCAGAGGTGTGCCAGAGTTGTGCTAGAGTTGTGCCAGAGGTGTGCCAGAGTTGTGCTAGAGTTGTGCCAGAGGTGTGCCAGAGTTGTGCTAGAGTTGTGCCAGAGGTGTGCCAGAGTTGTGCTAGAGTTGTGCCAGAGGTGTGCCAGAGTTGTGCTAGAGTTGTGCCAGAGGTGTGCCAGAGTTGTGCTAGAGTTGTGCCAGAGGTGTGCCAGAGTTGTGCTAGAGTTGTGCCAGAGGTGTGCCAGAGTTGTGCTAGAGTTGTGCCAGAGGTGTGCCAGAGTTGTGCTAGAGTTGTGCCAGAGGTGTGCCAGAGTTGTGCTAGAGTTGTGCCAGAGGTGTGCCAGAGTTGTGCTAGAGTTGTGCCAGAGGTGTGCCAGAGTTGTGCTAGAGTTGTGCCAGAGGTGTGCCAGAGTTGTGCTAGAGTTGTGCCAGAGGTGTGCCAGAGTTGTGCTAGAGTTGTGCCAGAGGTGTGCCAGAGTTGTGCTAGAGTTGTGCCAGAGGTGTGCCAGAGTTGTGCTAGAGTTGTGCCAGAGGTGTGCCAGAGTTGTGCTAGAGTTGTGCCAGAGGTGTGCCAGAGTTGTGCTAGAGTTGTGCCAGAGGTGTGCCAGAGTTGTGCTAGAGTTGTGCCAGAGGTGTGCCAGAGTTGTGCTAGAGTTGTGCCAGAGGTGTGCCAGAGTTGTGCTAGAGTTGTGCCAGAGGTGTGCCAGAGTTGTGCTAGAGTTGTGCCAGAGGTGTGCCAGAGTTGTGCTAGAGTTGTGCCAGAGGTGTGCCAGAGTTGTGCTAGAGTTGTGCCAGAGGTGTGCCAGAGTTGTGCTAGAGTTGTGCCAGAGGTGTGCCAGAGTTGTGCTAGAGTTGTGCCAGAGGTGTGCCAGAGTTGTGCTAGAGTTGTGCCAGAGGTGTGCCAGAGTTGTGCTAGAGTTGTGCCAGAGGTGTGCCAGAGTTGTGCTAGAGTTGTGCCAGAGGTGTGCCAGAGTTGTGCTAGAGTTGTGCCAGAGGTGTGCCAGAGTTGTGCTAGAGTTGTGCCAGAGGTGTGCCAGAGTTGTGCTAGAGTTGTGCCAGAGGTGTGCCAGAGTTGTGCTAGAGTTGTGCCAGAGGTGTGCCAGAGTTGTGCTAGAGTTGTGCCAGAGGTGTGCCAGAGTTGTGCTAGAGTTGTGCCAGAGGTGTGCCAGAGTTGTGCTAGAGTTGTGCCAGAGGTGTGCCAGAGTTGTGCTAGAGTTGTGCCAGAGGTGTGCCAGAGTTGTGCTAGAGTTGTGCCAGAGGTGTGCCAGAGTTGTGCTAGAGTTGTGCCAGAGGTGTGCCAGAGTTGTGCTAGAGTTGTGCCAGAGGTGTGCCAGAGTTGTGCTAGAGTTGTGCCAGAGGTGTGCCAGAGTTGTGCTAGAGTTGTGCCAGAGGTGTGCCAGAGTTGTGCTAGAGTTGTGCCAGAGGTGTGCCAGAGTTGTGCTAGAGTTGTGCCAGAGGTGTGCCAGAGTTGTGCTAGAGTTGTGCCAGAGGTGTGCCAGAGTTGTGCTAGAGTTGTGCCAGAGGTGTGCCAGAGTTGTGCTAGAGTTGTGCCAGAGGTGTGCCAGAGTTGTGCTAGAGTTGTGCCAGAGGTGTGCCAGAGTTGTGCTAGAGTTGTGCCAGAGGTGTGCCAGAGTTGTGCTAGAGTTGTGCCAGAGGTGTGCCAGAGTTGTGCTAGAGTTGTGCCAGAGGTGTGCCAGAGTTGTGCTAGAGTTGTGCCAGAGGTGTGCCAGAGTTGTGCTAGAGTTGTGCCAGAGGTGTGCCAGAGTTGTGCTAGAGTTGTGCCAGAGGTGTGCCAGAGTTGTGCTAGAGTTGTGCCAGAGGTGTGCCAGAGTTGTGCTAGAGTTGTGCCAGAGGTGTGCCAGAGTTGTGCTAGAGTTGTGCCAGAGGTGTGCCAGAGTTGTGCTAGAGTTGTGCCAGAGGTGTGCCAGAGTTGTGCTAGAGTTGTGCCAGAGGTGTGCCAGAGTTGTGCTAGAGTTGTGCCAGAGGTGTGCCAGAGTTGTGCTAGAGTTGTGCCAGAGGTGTGCCAGAGTTGTGCTAGAGTTGTGCCAGAGGTGTGCCAGAGTTGTGCTAGAGTTGTGCCAGAGGTGTGCCAGAGTTGTGCTAGAGTTGTGCCAGAGGTGTGCCAGAGTTGTGCTAGAGTTGTGCCAGAGTTGTACCAGAGTTGTGCCAGAGTTGTGCCAGAGTTGTGCCAGATTGTGCCAGAGTTATGCCAGAGTTGTGCCGCAATTGTGCCAGAGTTGTGTCAGGGTTGTGCCAGAGTTGTGCCAGAATTGTGCCAGGGTTGTGCCAGAGTTGTGCCATAGTTGTGCCAGAGTTGTGCCAGAGTTGTGCCAGAGTTGTGCAACAAAGGTGCCATAGTACTGCCAGAGTTGTGCCAGAGTTGTGCCATAGTTGTGCTTGAGTTGTTCCAGAGCTGTAACAGAGTCGTGCCAGTGTTGTGCCAGAGTTGTGTCAGAGTTGTGCTAGAGGTGTGCCAGAGTTGTGCCAGAGTTGTGCCAGAGTTGTGCCAACGTTGTGCCAGATGTGTGCCAGAGTTGTGCCAGAGTTGTGCCAGAGTTGTGCCAGATTTGTTCCACAGGTGTGCCAGAGTTGTGCCAGAGTTGTGCCAGAGTTGTGCTAGAGTTGTGCCATAGTTGTGTGATAGTTGTGCCAGAGTTGTGCCAGTGTTGTGCTAGAGTTGTGCCAGAGTTGTGCCAGAGTTGTGCGAGAGGTGTGCCAGAGGTGTGCCAGAGTTGTGCCAGAGTTGTGCGAGAGGTGTGCCAGAGGTGTGCCAGAGTTGTGCCAGAGTTGTGCGAGAGGTGTGCCAGAGGTGTGCCAGAGTTGTGCCAGAGTTGTGCGAGAGGTGTGCCAGAGGTGTGCCAGAGTTGTGCCAGATTTGTTCCACAGGTGTGCCAGAGTTGTGCCAGAGTTGTGCCAGAGTTGTGCTAGAGTTGTGCCATAGTTGTGTGATAGTTGTGCCAGAGTTGTGCCAGTGTTGTGCTGGAGTTTTGCCAGAGTTGTGCCGGAGTTGTGCCAGAGTTGTGCCTAAGTTGTTCCAGAGTTGTGCCAGAGCTGTGCCAGAATTGTGCCCGAGGTGTGCCAGAGTTGTGCGAGAGTTGTGCCACAGTTCTGCCAGAGTTGTGCCAGAGTTGTGCCAGATTTGTACCAGCGTTGTGCAAGTGTTGTGGTAGAGATGTGCCAGAATTGTGCCACAGTCCTGCAAATTTGTGCCAAAGTTGTTCCAAAGTTGTGCCAGAGTTGTGCCAGAGTTGTGCCATCGTTGTGCCAGAGTTGTGCCAGAGTTGTTCCAGAGTTGTGCCAGAGTTGTGCCAAAGTTGTGCCAGAGTTGTGCGAGAGTTGTGCCAGATTTGTGCAAGAGTTGTGCCAGAGTTGTGCCAGAGTTGTGCCAGAGTTGTGCCATAGTTGTGCCGGAGTTGTGCCAGAGTTGTGCCAGAGTTGTGCCAGAGTTGTGCCAGAGTTGTGCTAGGGTTGTGCCAGAGTTGTGCCATAGTTGTGTGATAGTTGTGCCAGAGTTGTGCCGGAGTTGTGCCAGAGTTGTGCTGGATTTTTGCCAGAGTTGTGCCGGAGTTGTGCAGGAGTTTTGCCAGAGTTGTTCCAGAGTTGTGCCAGAGCTTTGCCAGCATTGTGCATGAGGTGTGCCAGAGTTGTGCGAGAGTTGTGCCACAGTTGTGCCAGAGTAGTGCCAGAGTTGTGCCACAATTGTGCCAGAGTTGTTTCAGGGTTGTGCCAGAGTTGTGCCAGAATTGTGCCAGAGTTGTGCCATAGTTGTGCCAGAGTTGTGCCAGAGTTGTGCCTTAAAGGTGCCATAGTACTGCCAGAGTTCTGCCAGAGTTGTGCCATAGTTGTGCTTGAGTTGTTCCAGAGCTGTTCCAGAGTTGTGCCAGAGTTGTGCCAGAGTTGTGCCAGAGTTGTGCCAGAGTTGTGCCAGAGTTGTGCCAGAGTTGTGCCAGAGTTGTGCCAGAGTTGTGCCAGAGTTGTGCCAGAGTTGTGCCAGAGTTGTGCCATAGTTGTGTGATAGTTTTGCCAGAGTTGTGCCAGGGTTGTGCCAGAGTTGTGCTGGATTTTAGCCAGAGTTGTGCCGGAG
The DNA here is from genome assembly GCA_023375785.1 of Penium margaritaceum. Taxonomy (NCBI): domain Eukaryota; kingdom Viridiplantae; phylum Streptophyta; class Zygnematophyceae; order Desmidiales; family Peniaceae; genus Penium; species Penium margaritaceum. Next base: position 80,327 of record SZWC01011543.1, on the reverse strand, counting down.
TTGTGCTGGAGTTTTGCCAGAGTTGTTCCAGAGTTGTGCCAGAGCTTTGCCAGAGTTGTGCCCAAGGTGTGCCAGAGTTGTGCGAGAGTTGTGCCACAGTTGTGCCAAAGTTGTGCCAGAGTTGTGCCAGATTTGTGCCAGCGTTGTGCAAGTGTTGTGCTAGAGATGTGCCAGAATTGTGCCACAGATCTGCAAAGTTGTGCCAAAGTTGTTCCAAAGTTGTGCCAGAGTTGTGCCAGAGTTGTGCCAGAGTTGTGCCAGAGTAGTGACAGAGTTGTGCAAGATTTGTGCCAGAGTTGTGCTCGAGTTGTGCCAGAGTTGTGCCAGAGTTGTGCCAGAGTTGTGCCAGAGTAGTGACAGAGTTGTGCAAGATTTGTGCCAGAGTTGTGCTCGAGTTGTGCCAGAGTTGTGCCAACGTTGTGCCAGAGTTGTGCCAGAGTTGTTCCAGAGTTGTGCCAGAGTTGTGCCAAAGATATGCCAGAGTTGTGCGAGAGTTGTGCCAGATTTGTGCAAGAGTTGTGCCAGAGTTTTGCCAGAGGTGTGCCATAGTTGTGCCAGAGTTGTGCCAGAGTTGTGCCAGGGTTGTGCCAGAGTTGTGCCAGAGTTGTGCCAGAGTTGTGCCAGAGTTGTGCCAGAAAGTTGTCAGAGTAGTACAGAGTTGTGTCAGAGTTGTGCCATAGTTGTGCTTGAGTTCTTCCAAAGCTGTGCCAGAGTTCTGCCAGAGCTGTGCCAGAGTTGTGCCAGAGTTGTGTCATAGTTGTGCCAAAGTTGTGCCAGAGTTGTGCCAGAGGTGTGCCACAGTTGTGCCAGGGTTGTGCCAGAGTTGTGCCAGAATTGTGCCAGAGTTGTGCCACAGTTGTGCGAGAGTTGAGCGAGAGTTGTGCCAGAGTTGTGCCAGAGTTGTTCCGGAGTTGTTCCAGAGTTGGGCCAGAGTTGTGCCAGAGTTGTGCCAGAGGTGTGCCAGAGTTGTGCCAGAGTTGTGCCATAGTTGTGCTTGAGTTCTTCCAAAGCTGTGCGAGAGTTCTGCCAGAGTTGTGCCAGAGTTGTGCCAGAATTCTGCCAGAGTTGTGCCACAGTTGTGCGAGAGTTGAGCGAGAGTTGTGCCAGAGTTGTGCCAGAGTTGTTCCGGAGTTGTTCCAGAGTTGGGCCAGAGTTGTGCCAGAGTTGTGCCAGAGGTGTGCCAGAGTTGTGCCAGAGTTGTGCCATAGTTGTGCTTGAGTTCTTCCAAAGCTGTGCGAGAGTTCTGCCAGAGTTGTGCCAGAGTTGTGCCAGAATTCTGCCAGAGTTGTGCCACAGTTGTGCGAGAGTTGAGCGAGAGTTGTGCCAGAGTTGTGCCAGAGTTGTTCCGGAGTTGTTCCAGAGTTGGGCCAGAGTTGTGCCAGAGTTGTGCCAGAGGTGTGCCAGAGTTGTGCCAGAGTTGTGCCATAGTTGTGCTTGAGTTCTTCCAAAGCTGTGCGAGAGTTCTGCCAGAGTTGTGCCAGAGTTGTGCCAGAATTCTGCCAGAGTTGTGCCACAGTTGTGCGAGAGTTGAGCGAGAGTTGTGCCAGAGTTGTGCCAGAGTTGTTCCGGAGTTGTTCCAGAGTTGGGCCAGAGTTGTGCCAGAGTTGTGCCAGAGGTGTGCCAGAGTTGTGCCAGAGTTGTGCCATAGTTGTGCTTGAGTTCTTCCAAAGCTGTGCGAGAGTTCTGCCAGAGTTGTGCCAGAGTTGTGCCAGAATTCTGCCAGAGTTGTGCCACAGTTGTGCGAGAGTTGAGCGAGAGTTGTGCCAGAGTTGTGCCAGAGTTGTGCCAGAGTTGTGCCAGAGTTGTGCCAGAGTTGTGCCAGAGTTGTGCCAGAGTTGTGCCAGAGTTGTGCCAGGGTTGTGCCAGAGCTGTGCCAAAATTGTGCAAGAGTTGTGCCATAATTGTGCCAGAGTTGTGTGAGAGTTGTGCCACAGTTGTGCCAGAGTTGTGCCAGAGATGTGCCTGATTTGTGCCATAATTTTTCCAGTGTTGTGGCAGATATGTGCCGGAATTGTGCCACAGTTGTGGCAAAGTTGTGCCAGAGTTGTGCCAGAGTTGTGCCAGAATTGTCCCAGTATTGTGCCAGAGTTGTGCCAGAGTTCTGCCAGAGTTGTGGCAGAGTTGTGCCAGAGTTGTGCCAGAGTTGTGCTAGAGTTGTGCCATAGGTGTGCCAGAGTTGTGCCAGAGTTGTGCCAGAGTCCTTCCAGAGTAGTGCCAGAGTTTTTGCCAGAGGTGTGCCAGAGTTGTGCTCGAGTTGTGCCAGGGTTGTGCCAGAGCTGTGCCAGAGTTTTTCCACATTTGTGCCAGAGTTGTACCAGAGTTGTGCAAGAATTGTGCCAGAGTTGTGCCAGATTTGTGCCAGAGTTGTGCCAGAGATGTGCCAGAGTTGTGCAAGAGCTGTGCCTGAGTTGTGCCAGAGTTGTGCCAGAAAGGTGCCAGAGTTGTGCCAGAGTTGTGCCATAATTGTGCTTGAGTTGTTCCAGAGCTGTGCTAGAGTTGTACCAGAGTTGTGCCAGAGTTGTGCCAGATGTGTGCCAGAGTTCTGCCAGAGTTGTGCCATAGTTGTGCCAGAGTTGTGCCAGAGTTGTGCCAGAAAGGTGCCAGAGTTGTGCCAGAGTTGTGCCAAAGTTGTGACATAGGTGTGTCAGAGTTGTGCCAGAGTTGTGCCAGAAAGGTGCCAGAGTTGTGCCAGAGTTGTGCCAAAGTTGTGACATAGGTGTGTCAGAGTTGTGCCAGAGTTGTGCCAGAAAGGTGCCAGAGTTGTGCCAGAGTTGTGCCAAAGTTGTGACATAGGTGTGTCAGAGTTGTGCCAGAGTTGTGCCAGAAAGGTGCCAGAGTTGTGCCAGAGTTGTGCCAAAGTTGTGACATAGGTGTGTCAGAGTTGTGCCAGAGTTGTGCCAGAAAGGTGCCAGAGTTGTGCCAGAGTTGTGCCAAAGTTGTGACATAGGTGTGTCAGAGTTGTGCCAGAGTTGTGCCAGAAAGGTGCCAGAGTTGTGCCAGAGTTGTGCCAAAGTTGTGACATAGGTGTGTCAGAGTTGTGCCAGAGTTGTGCCAGAAAGGTGCCAGAGTTGTGCCAGAGTTGTGCCAAAGTTGTGACATAGGTGTGTCAGAGTTGTGCCAGAGTTGTGCCAGAAAGGTGCCAGAGTTGTGCCAGAGTTGTGCCAAAGTTGTGACATAGGTGTGTCAGAGTTGTGCCAGAGTTGTGCCAGAAAGGTGCCAGAGTTGTGCCAGAGTTGTGCCAAAGTTGTGACATAGGTGTGTCAGAGTTGTGCCAGAGTTGTGCCAGAAAGGTGCCAGAGTTGTGCCAGAGTTGTGCCAAAGTTGTGACATAGGTGTGTCAGAGTTGTGCCAGAGTTGTGCCAGAAAGGTGCCAGAGTTGTGCCAGAGTTGTGCCAAAGTTGTGACATAGGTGTGTCAGAGTTGTGCCAGAGTTGTGCCAGAAAGGTGCCAGAGTTGTGCCAGAGTTGTGCCAAAGTTGTGACATAGGTGTGTCAGAGTTGTGCCAGAGTTGTGCCAGAAAGGTGCCAGAGTTGTGCCAGAGTTGTGCCAAAGTTGTGACATAGGTGTGTCAGAGTTGTGCCAGAGTTGTGCCAGAAAGGTGCCAGAGTTGTGCCAGAGTTGTGCCAAAGTTGTGACATAGGTGTGTCAGAGTTGTGCCAGAGTTGTGCCAGAAAGGTGCCAGAGTTGTGCCAGAGTTGTGCCAAAGTTGTGACATAGGTGTGTCAGAGTTGTGCCAGAGTTGTGCCAGAAAGGTGCCAGAGTTGTGCCAGAGTTGTGCCAAAGTTGTGACATAGGTGTGTCAGAGTTGTGCCAGAGTTGTGCCAGAAAGGTGCCAGAGTTGTGCCAGAGTTGTGCCAAAGTTGTGACATAGGTGTGTCAGAGTTGTGCCAGAGTTGTGCCAGAAAGGTGCCAGAGTTGTGCCAGAGTTGTGCCAAAGTTGTGACATAGGTGTGTCAGAGTTGTGCCAGAGTTGTGCCAGAAAGGTGCCAGAGTTGTGCCAGAGTTGTGCCAAAGTTGTGACATAGGTGTGTCAGAGTTGTGCCAGAGTTGTGCCAGAAAGGTGCCAGAGTTGTGCCAGAGTTGTGCCAAAGTTGTGACATAGGTGTGTCAGAGTTGTGCCAGAGTTGTGCCAGAAAGGTGCCAGAGTTGTGCCAGAGTTGTGCCAAAGTTGTGACATAGGTGTGTCAGAGTTGTGCCAGAGTTGTGCCAGAAAGGTGCCAGAGTTGTGCCAGAGTTGTGCCAAAGTTGTGACATAGGTGTGTCAGAGTTGTGCCAGAGTTGTGCCAGAAAGGTGCCAGAGTTGTGCCAGAGTTGTGCCAAAGTTGTGACATAGGTGTGTCAGAGTTGTGCCAGAGTTGTGCCAGAAAGGTGCCAGAGTTGTGCCAGAGTTGTGCCAAAGTTGTGACATAGGTGTGTCAGAGTTGTGCCAGAGTTGTGCCAGAAAGGTGCCAGAGTTGTGCCAGAGTTGTGCCAAAGTTGTGACATAGGTGTGTCAGAGTTGTGCCAGAGTTGTGCCAGAAAGGTGCCAGAGTTGTGCCAGAGTTGTGCCAAAGTTGTGACATAGGTGTGTCAGAGTTGTGCCAGAGTTGTGCCAGAAAGGTGCCAGAGTTGTGCCAGAGTTGTGCCAAAGTTGTGACATAGGTGTGTCAGAGTTGTGCCAGAGTTGTGCCAGAAAGGTGCCAGAGTTGTGCCAGAGTTGTGCCAAAGTTGTGACATAGGTGTGTCAGAGTTGTGCCAGAGTTGTGCCAGAAAGGTGCCAGAGTTGTGCCAGAGTTGTGCCAAAGTTGTGACATAGGTGTGTCAGAGTTGTGCCAGAGTTGTGCCAGAAAGGTGCCAGAGTAGTGCCAGATTTGTTCCAGAGTTGAGCCAGAGTTGCGCCAGAGTTGTGCCAGAGTTGTGCCAGCGTTGTGCCAGAGTTGTGCCAGAGTTTTGCCAGCGTTGTGCTAGAGTTGTGCCAGAGTTGTGCCAGAGTTGCGCCAGAGTAGTGCCAGAGTTGTGCCAGGATTGTGCCACCGTTGTGCCAACGTTGTGCCAGAGTTGTGCCTGTGTTCTGCCAGAGTTGTGCCAGCGTTGTGCCAGATTTGTTCCAGAGTTGTGCCAGATTTGTGCCAGAGTTGTGCCAGAGTTGTGCCAGATTTGTGCGAGGGTAAAAGTAGGGCACAAATAGGGCGCAACTAGGGCGCAACTAGGGTGCAACTAGGGTGCAACTAGGGCGTAGCTAGTGTCCAACTGAGGTGTAACTTGGGTGCAACTACGGCACAAGTAGGGTGCAAGTAGGGTGCAACTAGCGTGCAACTAGGGCACAACTATGTGGCAACTAGGGCATAAGTAGGGCACAAGAAGGGTGAAACTAGGGCGTAACAAGGGGACAACTAGGGTGCAAGTAGGGCGCATGGAGGGTGCAACTCTGGGTGCAACTAGGGCGCAACTAGGGGGCAAGTAGGGCGCAAGTTGGGCACACCTAGGGCGCAACTAGGGCACAACTGGGGCGTAACTAGTGCCCAACTCAGGCGCAACTAGGACGCAACTAAAGTGCAAGTACGGTGCAAGTAGGGCGCAAAAAGGGTTCAGCTAGGGCGCAAGTAGGACGTATGTAGGGCGCAACTAGGGTGCAACTAGGGCGCAACTAGGGCGTAGCTAGTGCCCAACTGAGGCGCAGCTGGGGTGCAACAGAGGCGCAAGTAGGGTACAACTTGGACAAAAGTAGGGCACAACTAGGGCAAAACTAGGGCGCAACTAGGGCGCAACTAGGACACAACTAGGGCCCAAGTAGGGTGCAAGTAGGGTGCAAGTAAGGTGCAAATAGGGCGCAAGTAGGGTGCAAGTAGGGTACAACTAGGGCGTAATTAGGGGTCAACTAGGGTGCAACTAGGGCGCAACAAAGGTGTATCTAGTGTCCAACTGAGGTGCAACTAGGGTGCAACTAGGGCGCAAGTAGGACGCAAGTAGGGTGCAGCTAGGGTGCAACAAGGGTGCAACTAGGTCGTAACTAGGGTGTAGATAGGGCGCCAGCAGGGTGCAACTAGGGTGTAACTAGGATAAAACTAGGGCGCATGTAGGGTGCAACTATGGGTGCAACTAGGGCTCAACTAGGGGGCAAGTAGGGCGCAAGTAGGGGGCAACTAGTTCACAACTAGGGCGCAACTAGGATGTAGCTAGTGCCCAACTAAGGCACAACTAGGGTGCAACTAGGGTGCAAGTCGGACGCATGTAGGGCGCAAGTAGGGCGAAAACAGGACACAAGTAAGGCATAAGAAGTGCGCAACTAGGTCGTAAGTAGGGCGTAAGTAGGGCGCATATAGGGTGCAACTAGGGTACAACTAGGACACAACTAGGGGTCAAGTAGGGCACAAGTAGGGCGCAACTAGTGTTCAGCTAGGGCACAACTATGGCGCAACTACAGCGTAGGTAGTGCCCAACTAAGGCGTAACTAGGGCGTAGTTATTGCGCAAGTCGGGCGCAAGTAGGACACAACGAGGGCGCAAGTAGGGCTCAAATAGAGTATAAGCATGGCGCAACTAGGGTGCAACTTGGTCCCAAGTAGGGTGCAAGTAGGGCGCAAGTAGGGTGTAACAAGGGCGCAAGTAGGGCGCAAGTAGAGCACAATTAGGGTACAAATAGGGTGCAACCAGGGTGCAACTAGGACGCACGTAGGGCGCAAGAAGGGTGCAACTCCTGCAGTGCACGTTGTCTCACCCCTGTGTCCACTGTGCCATCTGCCGACCACCCACCTCCTCCATCATCATCCATCTGCATCATGTGCTTGGCCCAAGGATCTACCCGCCCTCATCACCTCTCACCTATTTCATCAGCACGCTTCACCTCAAAACCCTGCTCTTCTGCTGTACTGCCATCACCAAACTCTCCACAAGTACAACGCTCTTCACTCCGGCACCCGTGTCCTTGCCAAAAACAGCTCTCCTCCTCTCCTCTATCCCCTCCCTAACAACCAATGGAAGAGCCACAATGCACTATTGTTCTCTACAATGAAGTCGCCTCCCTGAAACATCACATTGACTCGCTCCCCTCCAAAAACGATGGCAATCACAACTTTGAGCGGTGGTGCCGTCAGCTGCCACAAGAAATTGCCACCATGGACAAACATGATCACAATCTCCTGGATGTACTGCGCAACATAGGAAGCAGAGAAGCCCGCAGAACTGCATGGGGAAGACCAGAGTATGGCTTTACCCAAACCCAACTGCGGGGGCTTCTCTATATGAGCACCTACAACGAGTTCCACTCCATCATTGAAGGACATTGTCATCAACCTGTCTTCTGGACTATCGAAGTACTCAGAGACTACTGCACCCAAAGAGGTGCAGAGCCTCCTGAGCCACGTCCGGCTGCTCTTGATCCTCCCCCATACAGCAAACTCCTGGAGGTGCGACGGCTTCAGCTACAACCGTTCATCAGAGATCACAGGAGAATAGAGGAAGAAGCAGAACTGTGGGCCATCAAAGAATGGCCTGGCACCCCTCAATCCCCTACATTATCCAATGGAGTGGACTACTTGGAACGCTACTACTAACTCCTCTTGTCCTGCCGCCATGCCCAACCTATGACTGACCTCTTGTCAAGCTTCAAGGGGGCTGTCAAAATGAAGCCTTGACAAGAGGAGGTATAACATTAAAACTGGTCTCAATAATGGTTCAGGCCCAGCACCGAACCACCTTGACTAATAGTTCCTTATGCACTCCACCGTTTGGATCTCACTGTCAAGTCATCCCCTAATAAAGTGACACCTGTCACCCGCGTCCGGCTAGCGAAAAGAAGCCGTTGCATTGTACATTTGTCCTGCTCTGTCCTTTTATACCGAGGATGTTCATTCCCTTGAGTTAACCAGAACAATTCTTGGCATCCTGTTCCCTTCAATTCCGAGGCTTCACCGCCATGTTCTTGTTCTACTCGCCTCCCATTCTCACCACCTTTGCTAACCACTCTCCACCCTAAGTCCTTCGCTTCATCACTCCTGATCCTTTGCTCCACATCAGCATATCACTCACTTTGCTCTTGCATTCTCTCACAGTCTCCTGTCTATATCGGAGCTTCAGTCTCTCACCTCTAAAACGCCTGCAACTAGTTCCGTGGATCTGCACTTGCCTCTCTGCTTTCGTCATTCCGGTGACAACCTCCCGCACGATTCGTTGCTTCTACTTGCTTCTGCTACTGAATTTACTACTCCTCCATTCTTCTGACAGCAACCACTTGCAACCACTTGCAACCACTCCCAACTACTTGCAACCACTTGCATCCACTCGCAACCAATCGCAACCACTTCCAACCACTAACAACCACTCGCAACCACTCGCAACAACACGCAACCACTCGCGACCACTCGCAACCACTCGCAACCACTCGCAACCACTGGCAACGTCTCGCAACTATTCGAAACCACTCGCAACGACTCCTAACCACTTGCAACCACTCACAACCACCTGCAATCACTTGCAACCACTCGCAACCACTCGCAACAACATGCAACCACTCGCAACAACTCGCAACCACTCGCAACAACTCGCAACCACTTGCAACCACTTGTAACAACTCGCAACCACCCGCAACCACTCGCAACACTTCCCAACCACTCGCAACCACTCGCAACCACTCACAACCACTCGAAACCACTCAAAACCACTCGCAACCACTCGTAACCACTCGCAACCACTCGTAAAACCTCGCAACCACCCGCAACAACCTGCAACCACTTGCAATCACTCGCAACCACTTGAAACCACTCGCAACCACTCACAGCCACTCGCAACCACTTGCAAGCACTCGCAAAGACTTGCAAGTACTCACAACCACTTGCATCCACTCACAACCACTTGCAACCACTCGCAACCATTTGCAACCACTTACAACCACTCACAAGAATTTGCAACCACTCGCAAAAACTCGCAACCAGTTGCAACCACTTGGAACCACACGCAACCACTCACAACCACTCGCAACCACTCCCAATCACTCACAACCACTTGCAAGTACTCGCGACCACACGCAACCACTCACAACTACTCACAACCAACTCCAACAACTCGCAACCACTTGCAACCACTCATAACCACTTACAACCACTCGCAACCACTTGCAACAACTCCAAAACCACTTTCAACCACTCACAACCGCTTGCAAGAACTCGCAACCACTTGCAACTACTTACAACCATTAGCAACCACACGCAACTACACACAACCAATCGCAACTACTCGTAACCACTTGCAACCACTCGCAACCACTCGCAACCACTTGCAACCACTGGCAACCACTCGCAACCACTCGCAACCACTTGCAAGAACTCGCAACCGCTAGAACCACTCGCAACCACTTGCAACAACTGGAAACCACTTGCAACCACTCACAAGCACTCACAAAGATTCTCAACCACTTGCAACCACTCGCAACCAGTTGCAATCACTCGCAACCACTCACAACCACTCGCAACCACTCGCAACCACTCGCAACCAATCGCAACCACTTGCAACCACTTGCAACCACTCGCAACCACTTGCAACCACTCGCAAAAACTCGCAACCACTCGCAACCACTCGCAACCACTCGCAATGATTCGCAACCATGCGCAACCACTTGCACCCACTAGCAACCCCTTGCAACCACTCGCAACCACTCGCATCCACCTGCAACCACTTGCAAGCACTCACAACCACTAGCCAGCACTCGTAAAAACTCGCAACCACTCGCAACCACTCGCAACCATTCACATCCACTTCAAACCACTTGAAACACATCACAACCACTCGCAACCACTCGCAACAACTCGAAACCACTAGCAACCTTTTGCAACCACTCGCAACCACTTGCAACCACTTGCAACCACTCACAACAATTCGCAACCACTCACAACCAGCAAAAAAACTCACAACTACTCACTACCACTCGCAACCACTCGCAACCACTCGCAACAACTCGTAACCACTTGCAACCACTCGCAACCACTCGCAACCACCAGTAACCACTTGCAACCACTCGCAACAACTCGCAACCACTAGCAACCACTCATAACCACTCGCAACCACTTGCAAGCACTCGCAACTACTCGCAACCACTCACAACCACTCGCTACCACTCGCAACCACTCGCAAGCACTCGCAACAACTCACGACCACTCGCAGCCACTCGCAACCACTCGCAACTACTCGCAACAACTCGCAACCACTAGCAACCACTCATAACCACTCGCAACCACTTGCAAGCACTCGCAACTACTCGCAACCACTCACAACCACTCGCTACCACTCGCAACCACTCGCAAGCACTCGCAACAACTCACGACCACTCGCAGCCACTCGCAACCACTCGCAACTACTCGCAACAACTCGCAACCACTAGCAACCACTCATAACCACTCGCAACCACTTGCAAGCACTCGCAACTACTCGCAACCACTCACAACCACTCGCTACCACTCGCAACCACTCGCAAGCACTCGCAACAACTCACGACCACTCGCAGCCACTCGCAACCACTCGCAACTACTCGCAACAACTCGCAACCACTAGCAACCACTCATAACCACTCGCAACCACTTGCAAGCACTCGCAACTACTCGCAACCACTCACAACCACTCGCTACCACTCGCAACCACTCGCAAGCACTCGCAACAACTCACGACCACTCGCAGCCACTCGCAACCACTCGCAACTACTCGCAACAACTCGCAACCACTAGCAACCACTCATAACCACTCGCAACCACTTGCAAGCACTCGCAACTACTCGCAACCACTCACAACCACTCGCTACCACTCGCAACCACTCGCAAGCACTCGCAACAACTCACGACCACTCGCAGCCACTCGCAACCACTCGCAACTACTCGCAACAACTCGCAACCACTAGCAACCACTCATAACCACTCGCAACCACTTGCAAGCACTCGCAACTACTCGCAACCACTCACAACCACTCGCTACCACTCGCAACCACTCGCAAGCACTCGCAACAACTCACGACCACTCGCAGCCACTCGCAACCACTCGCAACTACTCGCAACAACTCGCAACCACTAGCAACCACTCATAACCACTCGCAACCACTTGCAAGCACTCGCAACTACTCGCAACCACTCACAACCACTCGCTACCACTCGCAACCACTCGCAAGCACTCGCAACAACTCACGACCACTCGCAGCCACTCGCAACCACTCGCAACTACTCGCAAACACTCAAAGCCACTCGCAACCACTTGCAACCAATCGCAACCACTGGCAACCACTCGCAATCACTTGCAACCACTTGTAACCACTTGCAACCACTCGCAACCTCTCGCAACCACTCGCAACCACTCGTAACAACTCGCAACCACTCGCAACCACTCGCAACCACTCGCAACCACTTACAACCACTCACAGCCACTTGCAACCACTTGCAACTACTCGCAACCACTCGCAACGTCTCCCAAAAACTTGCAACCACTCACAACCACTCGCAACCACTGGCAACCACTGACAACCACTGGCAACCACTCGCAACCACTCTTAACCACTTGAACCACTCACAAGCACTCGCAACCACTCGCAACCACTCGCAAGCACTTGCAACCACTCACAACCACTCGCAACCACTCGCAACCACTCGTAACCACTCGCAACCACTCGCAACCACTCGTAACCACTCGCAACCACTCGCAACCACTCGTAACCACTCGCAACCACTCGCAACCACTCGTAACCACTCGCAACCACTCGCAACCACTCGTAACCACTCGCAACCACTCGCAACCACTCGTAACCACTCGCAACCACTCGCAACCACTCGTAACCACTCGCAACCACTCGCAACCACTCGTAACCACTCGCAACCACTCGCAACCACTCGTAACCACTCGCAACCACTCGCAACCACTCGTAACCACTCGCAACCACTCGCAACCACTCGTAACCACTCGCAACCACTCGCAACCACTCGTAACCACTCGCAACCACTCGCAACCACTCGTAACCACTCGCAACCACTCGCAACCACTCGTAACCACTCGCAACCACTCGCAACCACTCGTAACCACTCGCAACCACTCGCAACCACTCGTAACCACTCGCAACCACTCGCAACCACTCGTAACCACTCGCAACCACTCGCAACCACTCGTAACCACTCGCAACCACTCGCAACCACTCGTAACCACTCGCAACCACTCGCAACCACTCGTAACCACTCGCAACCACTCGCAACCACTCGTAACCACCCGCAACCACTTGCAAGCACTCCCAACAACTTGAAACCACTTGTAACCACTCGCAACCACTCGCAACCACTCGCAACCACTCGCAACCACTCGCTACCATTCACAACCACTCGCAACCACTCCCAACCATTCGCAACGACTCGCAACTATTCGCAACCACTCGCAACTACATGCAACCATTGGCAACCCCTTGCAACCACTCACAACCACTTGCGTCCACTTGCAACCACTCGCAAGCACCCACAACGACTTGCAAGCACTCGCAAGCACACGCAACCACTCGCAACAACTCGGAACCATTCGCAACCACTTGCAACCACTCGCAACCACTTGCAACCACTTGCAACCACTTGCAACCAATCGCAACCACTCGCAACTACTTGGAACCACTTGCAACCACTCACAACCACTTACAACCACTTGCAAGTACTCGCAACTACTCAGAACCACTTACAATCACTCACAACCACTTGCAACCACTGGCAACCACTCGCAACAACTCGCAACCACTCGCAGCCACTCGCAACCACTTGCAGCCAATCGCAACCAGTCGCATCACTTGCAACCACTTGCAACCACTTGTAACCACTTGTAACCAATTGCAACCACTCGTAACCACTCGCAACCACTTGCAACCACTCGGATCCACTAGCAACCACTCACAACCACTTGCAACCACTCGCAACCACTC